>JABEYC010000039.1:0-60681 GCA_013266195.1 Fusarium zealandicum | reverse complement strand
TTTTTTTTTTTTTTTTTTTTGAAGAAAAGAAAGAGGGGTTTCTGCTACTCTTGTCCAATGAGCTTCTCGTATTCCATCTGCAAAGATTTCCACTATCCAGATGAAGCTATCAAAAAATGCATCCTTCGGTGCGGGTCTTTTTTCTCTCGATATCCAAGCCTCAACATATACTTACGCGAAAGACGGGGATATAAACCGGAAGCTCAAACATGGCCCTACTAGCCTACGACCTGCTTCATAGTCTTGACGGAAAGAAAAAGCTTCACCTCGTTCTATTTGGACATGGTTCGGCTCGGTTCACATCTAGCTCAAGTCTTTACACGGCCCCTTTGCGCTAGACAGCTTATCCGACAGCCACCCCGAACAGCCGAGGGCTAGCTCACGGCTGAGTCGGGACGAAACATGGCGTACTGAACCCCATGTCTGTGGGGGATTTTATTCCCGTGGAGTCTCTCAACTCCCGTTTATCAGATCAAGCACCTATGTACCAATGCGCTTTCTTGATGTTATTGCCAACTCAAGCTCAGCCTGCAACATGCTCACAAGCCAGGGATTTTGAGTTTCACAAATCCAACCGTCCGGGGCCGGATAAATGACAAGATGTACAGTAATGTTCCATGCCGATCATCATGCACAGCAATGCTGCTATTGGGCTCATCTCGGTACGCAGCAGTTGTCCGTTGATTATCAGTGGCGACTTAGGTCAAGGTCCACTAAATAGAGACACTAATGGCTATTTCAAGACGATCTGATATATGTACTAGATAGTAGACACAACTCGTATTACATCGTAGAATGGTACCTCCATGTTCAACCTATGCAGTTACGGCTAGATAGGTACTCGTAGGGTACATACATATGATAAATCAGACAGCCTTCCTGAAGCCAAAAATCTTGATGCAAAATGCCAACCCGGTTCGTCTCCAGCATAAGGTATTCAACGCCAAATCAGCCCTTGCCTCCCTTTTAGCCGTGTATTGATTCATTTCCCTTTCAACTCCAAAGTGTCCAGCTTATGTGCTTGCTGAATGGGTATCGCCAATCCGCCACCGTTGAAATGTCGTCCATGCCCTGCTTCTCATCCAAACACGATCGTCACCCCCATGTCGGCACTCACTCTCCTCCAGAGGTCTCCGCCAGTCCGGACACCCATCATCTCTGCCTCCTCCTGCTGCTGCGTCACCTCTGCCTCGTCTGCCCGCCGCCATACCTCCTGTGCAATGGTCCATGCGCGGTCAATGTTTATCATGCCCTGCTTGCGATTAATAGCCACAAAGGACTGCCGTGCAAGATCGCGGTCTGTAAGTGAGGTAGCTTCGCAAGCTGCGACGAACAGTGGCCAGAGAAGGGCGCTCATGGGCCCTGTATTGCTAACAGTTCCGACGCAATGCGTGAGGCTGATGTGTGTGTGACGCTGCACAAGCGGGTGGTTGCGCGAGTAGCTATAGATGGTCCGGTAAAGGTAGACAAACGCAGAGTGTCGGTAAGACAAAGCGTTATTGAGAATACTCTGGAGTCGGCTTCTCTCAGTGGACTGTTCGTTGCTCAATTCCTCGGGGTCTTTGTTGAGGACCGAGTTTTCAGGAAGCACCGGGTGCCATTCCTCTAGAGCTGTTTCGATGGCCGATGACGAGATTTCGAATTCCGTCCTTAAAACAGCAACTTTGGATACTTCGCCATTATGGACAGCCGCGTCAAGTTGATCCTTGAGGGTCAAAAGGTTTGAGAGACGGTGAATGATTGGCCACAGGGAGGTGGCCATGCCAAGAAGAGTGTCAACGGTGTTGAGTGGTGAGGTATCACCACCCGAATCGAGGGGAGGGAACGGGGTCAGGTAGCTGGTTCCGGGTGGACTGGAGAGGGGAGCGGTGCCGAATGAGAGCGCTGCAATCACATCGTAAAAGCGGAATGCCTGGCTTGGGTCAGTAACTTTGATAACGCAAAGGACGGGGGTATTCAACGTACGCGTTCCAAAAAGATGCCCGTAGGATCCGTGGCGGTTTCATTATTGCTCATGATAGTCATGGCACCCTTCAGATGGCCGTCTACAATGTTTGATCGGCCTTTCTGAACCAACTGTGAGACTGTCAGCAAGAGAAAGCAAATTAGATGCCAAGAAACCACTACTCACCACCTCATAGTAGACGAGGAGCATAATTGCCCCCAAAAGTTCATTTCGGTTCACTCCGGCTCCCTTTTGAATCAATCGCGCAAGTCCTTGAATGGCCTTGTTGTGGAAGTAAACGCTCTTCTCTTCGTTTGAGACTCCCCGGTGTTCGAGATGAGCACTCGCTAGAGCAAACACGGCGTTTGCGACGGCTGGGCTGTCCTGACACAGAGGAAGTAGGAGCTGCTGGAAAGGATTTCCCCGCTCCTCTCGGAAGACGATCAGATGAGAGAGGACGTTGCAGAAATGGTCGACAAGGGCTCGTCGATTTGTACGATCAGAGAATTCAGAAAACACTGGAGAGCAGAACTCGAATCGAGGGGATGGCATTGTGATGGGCGCAATCAGAGCCAGGGAAGGACTTTGTGTCGAGTAGACCTTCGCATAAGTGGCCGCGTACGTTGTCGTGGGGACGCTGATGGAGTCGTGTCGAACTATCTCCTCAATATCGTCATCCTCGTTATTCTCGATGTGCTGGACAGCGATGTTGGACTCGTCGAAGATGGGCAATCGGAAATCGATCGAGTCAATCGGAGACACAACCGGCAAGTCTCTAGGGCTCCACGCCAACACACTGTCCATCGGACTAGCGAGCGATGGCTTGGTAGGTAGGTCGCTGGAGACAGGTGCCTCTGTCATCTCGGGAGCCTCGTCAAACGAGTCCTCGTCTCCCGACTTGTCCTGAGAGTCTTCTTTCCATTGACGGATTGAAACATTGCCATCGTGATGCTGAGTGGCCCTGTCTGAGCCCGATGACGAGTTGGTATCGAAGGGAGAGTAGGGAGCCGTCGTCTCACGCTTGCGCCTCTGCCGAGGCCTCACGGCCTCATAAACACACTCCTGGCCGCGTTCTAGGCATCGTGCGCAAGCAGGTCGAATTTCGTCGCATTTCTTTTTCTATAGCGGGAAGGTTAGGATAATGACAGTAGGTGGTTATAGGTGGCAGAAGTGTAGTACCTTTTCTTTGCTGTAAAAGAGTGGTGTTAGTGACAGGATTCTAAATCAACAGGGGTAAAGGCAGCACTCACCAAAAACTACATCCTGTGCAACAACAAACCAGATCCAAGGTCAGCGAGATGCGTCTTTATGCTTGTATAGCGGGGAGGTGTGGAACAGAAACAATGTCTGACATACCTGCACGCGAGCGCTTCTTGGGAACCTTGGGAGGCGCGAGTCGGGTGTATAGCAACATGGTGGTGGTTGTGTTTGTGGCGAGGCAGGAAATGCGATCAAAGGATCAGATAATCAATCAGGCGTTTTCCATCCGTACGTCTAGCAAAGACAATCTTGCATGGTCCTCCCGAAACGGATCCAGTCGGGGCGTCGTGGCCGTGTCTCGGTCGGCAATACACTGGAAACTTGGTGTTTGCAGTTCTGGAAGAAAAAAGGTGGCCAAGGGTCGGATGATGAGCGGTGTTGTCGAAGTAGCTGATTTACGTTGGAGTGGGGAGGGGGGAGGGGAAAATAAAGTCCGGAAGTAACCAGACGAGGAAGCCGAGGATCGTGGAGAGGAGCGCGCGGAGACGGGAGACGGCGCGGAGATCTCTTTTCTGGGTCGGGCAATGGAGATATGAAAACCCACCGTTTTGTGGTGTTGAAGTCAAGTATAAGAGCCAAGCAGCTGACAATCGGTCATAGAGAGATATGAAGCCCTCGACAGAAAAAAGAAGCGGAGGAAGAAGGAGAAAGGAAGAAAGGAAACCTAAAATGGATGCCTCGCGCCTTGGGGGCGTCGTGGTTCGGTCCCCAAGAAGCACACCAACAGAAGGACCGTGGGCCTTGGCCTGTTCCATCTCTGCACACCATCGTGACCTAGGACAGCCATGGGCCACCCTGAACCAACACTGGGCTTTCCCCTGTAGGGCCAAGTGAGCTTCTGCTAGCTTGCGGGGTCAAGACCATTGCAGTTGACTCGATTGACCGCTGAAGAACTGGAGACACCTGGAGCAACGCCCCTGAAGGTTTTTACGTTACGAGCCCGGGGTCCCGGGGCAATTTTGGGGAGGAGATTCGGGGATGAGCAGCACGAGTTGCAGGGGTCCATAGTTGATGATCCATGGATGGGTGGACCCGGGAGGCGTTGGACCAACGTGGTGGTGATGGATTTCGAAGGGCAGGGGAATTGGATTGTTCGTACGGATACTGTATGGCTCTTGCCACAACATCCAAATCTCACAGTCTTTGTACAGTGCATTGCTCATCTCTTACAGTAGGCACAAGCCCACGCCCCCGCTCCCTCAAGCAGGTGACATTTCCCCCAACGCTTCGAATGACAGCTGCGCCAAAACGGCTCCTCTTTTGGGCCCTTGATAAACGCCACCCGAAGCCTGACTCTTGGAGGTTGAGAACTGACCGAGACTGTCAGAGATACATCAGCGATTGCTCAATCGAGACCGACAATCAAGTATCTCCAGAGTCCCTGCATTATCGAAAAGGATCGCAAACGCCTGGTCCTGGCATTCTTCTGCCCGGTGCGTTGGAAAATCTGGGGTAATGAAGCTTCTATCTCGGCACGTTGCATGGAGCCTTGGAAGTCAATGGATTGCACGGCCGGCGCTCCGCCTATTCGGGATCGCAATGGTGATGAGCAACTCATCCTAACAGGCGCGGCAAAGGAGAAACCTAGCAGACTTGCAAGCCATCAAAGCATGGGCGCTTCCGCCCGTCGCCTCCCCCGCGTTGCATTGCCGTCCGGCTGCATCCATCCCGTCTGACATACCTACTACATAGTAGATCTTGGCTCTCAAGATCATGGGAATTGTCCCCGACTGGTGACGGAAAGGGGTGATGATCGCCCCTTGCCTGGTTCGATCGATAATGGGGCGAAGTCGATGCTTTCGCTTGCGCAGGAACAAAAACAGAGGCAGCAGGACTGTCGCGATAACGTTGCGGACCCCTGCGCAGACAGAAAGCAGTTCACCGCAAGGGAAAAAGAAAAAGGTGGTCACGGCTCTTCCTGGCCTCGAAAGACAGTGTCTCGGTGAGCTTTCCGCTAGACTTGGTTTTAGAATGCGGAGAAAGAGACCGCCAAGTGACGGCAGAGCCGATCACACAGAACACCCGACGGACTAGACAGGCAACGATCTGGGGAGAAAGAGACGGCTCTGATCTAAGAGATCACTACTACATAGTACGTAGTAGTTCGTGTTCCAACAAGCCCAGTAACGAAACTGACTTTGACTAATAATAACCACCATGCTGCTCTAAATTGCAGGACCCTGTTTTTCGTCACCCTCACCGACCAGGCTCGAGGACTGAGGCGCGATGCGGCTTCTACCACGTGCCGGCGGAAATCGCGCTGGGCTGCTGAGCGACTCACGATGCGCCTTGACCGGGTGCGACTCGTTCACGCGGCAGCACTTTGGAGGAGGTCAAGGCCCCCGGTTCTGCATGGGAGTTGAGGCTGCCCGCCCAGACTTGGAAGCATTGTCAAATGAGAGCATCCTCGAGATATAGAAAATGTGCTAGCTGTAATGCGGTCTGCGCTGATGAACTGTTGCCAACGCCTTATGCGTCAATGCCATCCCCTGGCCGCCGTTGCAGGGAATTCCCTGGATTCTTTTCCGAACAACTTTTGGGGGTCTAGACGGTCTCCTTTCACCGCGGTGAGGGGCCGTTGGGTGTCTGCTTGTGATGGGCATTCCTAGCCTGCCAACTTGAAAGTGAGCTTTGGCTGAAGGTGGAGCGAGGGCCCTGACAATGATGAGATGCCCGTATTATCGCGGACTACTATCAGATTTTGAACCACCGGCGTTCCACTAGCTCGTCTGACCAAAACCCAAAGTTCCTCTCTCTTCGCTAACACGCTGATGGCCCGGATCGTCACCTACGGTTACACCAGCTGCTCCGCTGCGAGTTTATCTATTTTGGGATAAACCACCGTGGACGAGCTTCCTCGGCCTCCGTTCCATGGAAGCCCGCTTGGTTGTACCGAGGCATCACGTCACGATCAGAAACCCCTCTTCAGAAGCATCTAGACCTCGTTGGAGCGGCCACGATGCTGTCATGAGTTGAGCCTCGCGGACAATAAATATCGTAATCTCTTGAAGCCCGATTGACAGTTTAGGTCATGAGACAACCGGGCGGGCGATAGTGGAGTGGGTGGGACTAGCAAGCAAGCAACACTCATCTCTGCGCATATTGTTATAGACGAGAAGCCAGAGTACGGCAATACATTGCAGACATCGTCATCCGGATTATCTGTACATTGGAATACATGGGCATATACGGATAGGTATCTCTAAAATGGCTTGGGCTCCCTTTCTGCCCTACTTGCCTTGAGTGGCGGTCACCTGACACGGCAGCAGCCGTGCCTTGAACCTTCAATCAACGTCTCGCAAAACACCTCCTTTGTTGGTCCAAGTGGCTCCGCCCACGAGGTTCTCGGCCCCCAAGATACCAGTGCTCTGTTCTATAGACTCTTTTGATTCGCGGCTCTGTCTTACCAGCAGACAGACATGGCCTTTCAATGGCTGCCACGGGAGCAATACATGCAACCCAGCGCACCATCTTACTCGAAGCATCACACCCTTCCAACCACAACCTGCTGCTCAACGTGCAAGCTTCATGTGGCTGGCCAATGACGGAGAAAGAGACGCAGCACTTGTCTCGAAGAGGACGAATATGAGAATAGAGCAGCAAGGGGATATTTGGTTGTGGCGATGCTTGTTGGCGATGCTTGTTGGCAAAGCCAAGAGGTGGTGATGCTGCGGCGCCTGCAGATGTTACTGGTGAAGGCATTCGGCGATGTAATACCGCATGCTCTGAGCCTCTCTGGCTCTGGCCCTTTTGAGGCTCTCGATGTCGGCTCTGTTTCAGCTGGTGCTGCTCCCGCAGGAGAATGGGCCGCGTGTGGTTTTCCATCGATCGCTCTCATCATCCATTACCCGTCGCTCTTATGTGCTCGGCTCTCTCACTTCCTTGCTGTCTTACCCCCCTCTCGCTACTCCTTGGTCTCACTCAGTCTCCACGTTGGACCCATGGCAGTGACCTGAAAGGGCTCATTTTCCTCATCTCACCAACCGGTGCGTGCTGCTCGGGTGCACTGCCCTGCCAAAGAGACCCGCACCAGCGGCTCGGTGGACTTTCACTCAGCCCTACAGACGCCTGGAGTTCTGTGGTGACTGAAGCATTTGCTGCTCCCCCGCGGCGTAGCATCGCTACACCCCGGTTACAGACCAGCCTCTAAGGCCTCCATTGCTGACATTTGGAATCTCACCTTCATCTGACTCTGTCCTCCTTTTTCTCTTCTTTCTGTTCTTTCTGGTGAAGCGTTACCGATCATAATCGTTTATCTACGGCGAATCCACGACCGACCGAAACTGTGCCCCCGCCTCAAGCCCGCGCGCTGTCACCAAAAACCGTTATCTAGGCATTTGCGACAATCGACCGCACCGTCCGGCTGTGATCGATCTTCCGTACAGTTCTGCGAAATTTCCGCTTGTCTCGACATCGCATCCTCCCTCAGTTCCATGCGTGCACAATATGAGGAACTGGGGGTGCCGCTCATGTGTCGCTTCGCTGATGGCTGCCCTCTGGGCCATCAATATTGAGGCGGCCGATTTCAGGAGATTGGATGGGGTTCACAGGATCGAGAAGAAGTCGCAAATAACTCAACTGGCAGCGCTGCACCGGCGAGAGGATGAACAGTGCGGCACGAGCATGCAGCTCTGTCCGTCCAGCTTGAACGGCGGATGCTGCCCGGAGAACTACGACTGCGCCAAAGAAAGCTGCTATGCGACTACGAAAGGCCCCTCGACGTGTGGAACTAAAATCGGCTGGCATGTCTGCGACGCCGTCTATGGAGGTTAGTTCTACCCATACTCTAGATCTTCCTATCGGACAAGGCTCATATGTAGTAGGAGGTTGTTGTCCGGATGGCTACCTGTGCCAGACAGCAGACAACTGCGTACCGCCCTCTGGATCGCCATACACATACGGATGTCCCAACAGCCAGCATCTTTGCCCAGCCTCGCTGAGCTATGGATGTTGTCCTAACAGTATGGCTTGTGGTGTAAACCAGTGCTACTCTACCGAACCCGTGACAGTCACAACCACCATGGTCATTACTACAACCGAGGACGGTGCGCGTACAACGTACAGGACGACAACCATTACTGTCGAAACACCGACTGAGCCCTCAGCTTTCCCAACTGTTGATTCAGGCGACGACGATGGTGTACAGGCCGTCTTCAAATATTTCCCTTCGGCGATCCCCAAAGTTAGTCCAACGTCGACCGCGTCTGACGATGGCAACGGCAAAGGAGGTCTCTCAACCGGCGCTCTCGCCGGTATCGTTGCCGGCTCCTTAGCTTTCCTGGTTATTGTCCTGGTAGCCGCTTTCATAATTATCCGCCATCTGAATAAGGTTGTTGCCGCTGTCAGCTCATCTAAGGTGTCCGATAAGTCCAACAAGTCCAACACACGACCACCAGCAAAGGATTTCAAGACGGCCGACTCCGAAGTCGACCAACTGAGCGCCAACCCTTTGATCGTTCCTGCGCGACCAGTGAACCCCGGCCCCGATTCCGCGGCTACTTCACCTTTTGGTCTCGCAAGTGGCGATCTGAGTTCTAATGATCCCACACCAGGCGCGGATGGGTATCATGCCGTTTCAGGAAGCGCGGGAACTAGTAGGCACGCCAGTTTTGACGCCTTGGGGACCAGCGACGACTATTTCAACGTTGCGCCGACGGGCCAGCCGCGGTTCAGCCAAATGTCGAGGTTTACAGGGTCTACGGTGAACCGCTCGAGTACCGACTCTCACGGCGCATATACACATGTTCGACACTGGAGCAATGCCTCTGAAGGATCGGACGGAACATCCGGGGTGATACAAAGCCCCACTGCTGAGCTTGAGGCGACACCACTTGTGCCGGAACTACCGAGCTCTCCGTCTTCTGTCGCCTTTCCCCGTGAGGAGCGGCGACGATCCTCCGGCAGCGTTGCGAGTGTGGCTACCCGTCCGCCCATGGCAAATCAACGTTTGGGAAGCGGTCAGCGAGTACGAAGCGATTCCGCCAGCCAGAGCGCGCTGAGTATAGTCAGCGAGGAGATACATGGTTTCCACGGGCCGAGGGATCACCTCGTTGGCCAGACGGCCACTCACCGCCCGGGGACGCGGGAGTCTAATAACCAACAAGACGGGACGAACGAGCAGAGACCTTGACACCGAACCTTTCTTTTCACCCACGGGTTCTCTTCTTTCTGGTACATGTTTTCTTTTGAGATCTGGCTTGATTTGGTAAAGCGGACGGAGCATTGGGATTGGGATCCGGTATAGCGTTGCATGGCGTTGATCTTGGGCTGGGCTGGGAACACGGAATGGGAAGGCATACAGGTTCGCCCTTGAGAACAATCGGGCGCTGAGGATTATGTTATTTGTCGATTAGGGCGTCGTTCTGGTGTTGTTTGATGGTGTGCAAGTTTATCCCAGTCGAGGACATATAGAGCTATGGCGGAATGCGTAGTGGGAAGGCTACAGTAAGCAACAACAAGACTCACAACGATCGCTCTTAGCTCATTTCTTCTGTTACGTGACTCAGTTGTAGCCACCTTGTATCAAGACCACTTACAAGTGAGGTTGACTTTGAACTAGCACGACCCGAGAGATCGGTTTGACGCGCCGCGGTGGATGCACTAGGGATGCAGCTACAGGGACCGGGCTGTTCACGGATGGTCAAGTGGCGGTTTGAGGTTGATTAACATGAGGTCAGGACGTCGCATTCTAGGCGAGACAAGAATTGGCATAATCTCATCGCCTGCTTAGGCTGTCCTTGGACTACGAACACCATAAACTTTGAGTATATAATCCAAAGCATTGTATTCTATAACCAACCTAGGATACCTTGATAGATTCATTGAAACAGTGCAACGTCCACAGCGATCCATAAAATTAAAATATCTAGGGACTAAGAAGCCTCGTCGTCCAGTCGTCACTCAGTCGCCGCTCAGTTCTCGTCCACCCGTTGTCTGTGTTTCAGACTGCCTGGTAGTGCCAGTTAGTTCTGGTCGTTTAGTCGTGAGTTCATGTAGATGATAACTTACCATTAAACCATCCTAAAAGTAGGGCTCTTCAATTCTTGCAAAGTGGGACGCTCGTGTTGGCTTCACCTCCAAGGAGGTTACTAGACCCAGCAACCACGTTGAGGTACGAGCACTGCTGGGGCCTCATCCACCCACCCCCGGTAATTCTTACGGCCGTACCGGAATGGCTCGCTGTGTAAAACCCAGTCGCTGGCAACGAGACCCAGAACTTCTTGAACGAGGGACAGCACCTCAAGCAATAACGTCCCTTGTGCCTCCATGGTCGCGTCGTAATCCTCCTGCGAGACAGTTGACCTAGGTGACTCTGAATCGACCTGCCGGTTAGCTGGCTCGGGGGGGATTACCGCGGCTTCTTGCGTCTGGCCGCCAAAAAACCCTCTCTTCTCTAAAAGGTAGCAAGCTGGGTGCCGGTAGAAACAAGGGCGCCAACGGCAGCGACCTAGGCGGCGGCGGTGGCGGTGGCGGTGGCGGACATGATTGCTGTGAATGAAGTGATGAAGGAAGAAGAGAATGAAAGTAAGACAGTACGAGGACTTGACATCCATAAGTACTAGGTATTAAACACTAGGTAGATTAGATCCAGGGCTCCTTCTGCTATTGTTAGAGCTGATAATGGATGCTCAGTGAAGGAGCGACAGCTCGCCCTTAGAAAGAGACACGCTTGATGTTGATTTGGAGGGAAAGCACTATACATCTCAGGTCTTCATCAAGTCTTACTAGTAGGTTTAGGATTTCTTACTAGTAGCGAAAGAAGTTCAACTGGAGGTCCTAAGCTGTCTTAACCTTCTTCATCTCAATTCCACAATCCATCATTCAATGGAAGCTTGGACTCAAAACAGCCACGGTCTAGACGACGTCTGTCCAGAAGGCCTGATCCAAGACAGAAATACACTGAATGGTCTCTAGACTTCTCCAGTCCCTAATGTCCCCGTAGCGGGCGCGGGTGTTCTCTGGAGTACCTGTCAGCGGCATGTGCTGCTGCATCCGCAGCTCCCTTACATGACTAGTAGGCCCATGATGCCTCGTCCAAGCCGTATCCAAGGGGGATCCCTCGCCTCCTAGATCCTGCCATACCAATAGCGTTACTCGGGTTGATGTTACCCGCATTGCGAACTCGGTCCGACACAAAACACAGAGGCCTTCGAAAACGACCCCCTCAGTTCTGTAAGCCGAGTTGACGACTCTGCGGAGGACACTGTCAGGGCGAGGGGGTTTCATTTTCCCGCGGGATCTCCACATTCTTTCGATCTTTCTATGCAGTTCCTCAACCATAACCAATGCAGGATTGCGAAAGTCCACACACTGGTGTGCGCAGGTCTCCACCAAGCCTAAGTCCTCCGGTGACACTATCCCATCTCTCGTACTATAGGTCCGTTGTGAGAATAAGAGATATCTCCCCGCGACAACCTTGGGGTACACTGAGTCCTCGGTAGTGATTATTTGGCCTGTCTGGGGGACGCAGCGAGAAGGAAGCTCGGTATAGCACGGCTCCAGGAGCTTGTCGAGATGATGTTGCTGTTCGCTGGTTTTGTTCGCTAGCCGGTCGCATTTGAGCGTGATTTGGATGTGTCGATGGCTGATGGGGAACGAGGTGAATCCGAAACCTTTGAGCTGAAGATTACTCCATTTGCCAGGACAAGAAGGATGGGATGGCTGTCGGGGCGTGTCGTCCTTTGCGACGTTGTGAAGCCCTACACACTTCTCGCAAGCCCACTTATCTGGCAAACCGCGGGCAACGGTAGAGAGATATACCATGTAGCTCTTCCGGGATAAAGTGGAGGCTGCGCCATGAAGATGTACATGCGCATTGTATAGCGACAGACACGTCTGGGAGAAGACGATTTGGTTTTCCACCGGCAACAGGTCGGTGATGAGATGGATTATTTCGAGGGGCAGTTGTAGGATGGGACAATCTGGGACCTGTTGCTTTCGCTTTTCTTGGTAAAGTCCGATTACGGTGGTGAGAAAATGGCTTAATGGGAAGAGGCGGCCCATGTTGCGTGGTGATGATGAGGTGGTTGAACCGAATAAAGAGTGAAAATAGTTATGGATGAAAGGGCTTCCTTGTTTGGGAAGCAGAGGCAAATATGTGTGAATCCAAGTGTAGTTGTGTTGTGGGTAGTTGCTTTCGTCTTCCAGGTTGTTCTTTTGGAGGGTAGGGAGTTGGAAGGTAGGGAGGGAGAGAGATTTGTGTGGTTGAGATGATGGTGAAAGTTGGCCACGGAAGGTGGCCCTCCTTGGGTATTTATACTGTTCAGCCTGTAAATCGGAGATGTGTTTATCTTGAATAACCTTTGTCAAGGCAGAATGCCACGCGATGCGGCATCCAACCTTGTTGATCTGAGGTCTTCCCCCCCTGACGACTCTACTGGACTACTTTGAGCTCCTTTACTGGTGTAATAAGGTTAGACGTGTGATATCCCCATGAACTGACAGTTTTCGGTATTTTAGGAATCATGTGTGCAGAAACCTCTTGCCTCCCGAGCATCGAATGCTTAGGATTAACAATTAACCACCATTGGGCCTGATATTACACCCCCAGACTTTCAATATGTGCCCATCACTAACGTTAGACTTTAGTATCACCGTGATCCTGTGAGATAAAATCACTGACTTGTCCTAAAGAGCTTTTCTACTTAGGAGTAGGTGGCATAGACTTCTGCAGGCTTGTCCGAGTCCCCATTCCCTCTGGGCTCAAAGTACACAACTGTCCGCTTGTCTTCAATGTGCGGGCCTAAGCCGTTCCAGAGATATGCTCCCGACAGACCCCATCCAAGTGACTGAAAGACGGCGACGGGGCCTGTGCCGCGCACTCGATAATGGAGGCGAAGTCCATCCATCTTAAAAGAGTGCGAGCCATGAGAAAGGTGCGAGGCAGCAATCGGGAATGGCTGGAGTCGGCGTTGGGATGTTGTGAGGGGTAGCAGATCTGGTCGGGAGGAAGAGCAGTATGGCGGTTGAATGATTCCGAGGCGCCTTGTGATGTGAAAGGAGAAACAGATCATGCTGGATTGAAATGCACTATCTCTAGTAAAAACCCAGCACCTCCTGATATAGGGAATTGGTTATCATTGTATCCGTATACCAATGCCAAGTTAGTGCTGATGCATAGCGTACGCTGTATGTCTATCATATCACTCGCTAATTAAGAAGAGAATAAACATGGAAGTCGGCATATATCCGCTGATTTAGCCAGGCAGACCAGCATGTGTGACGCTGATAATATCTTAATCCTTCTAATTATATAAAGACGTTCTCATACAACATAGAAGTTAGCATTATAATCAAAAGTCATACTTTAGCTAAAGTTTACTTACGGCCGAAGAGGAAGTATACTAATCACAAGTCGGTATCTAGTATGCATGCTATGAGACTTGTTAAAAGAGTCATTGGCTAACTAGCTATCAGGGTGCTCTCCACGAGGATCTATCTCCAGACGATTACGTCAAAATCCTCATGGGCATGATAGGAGACAAGAGATTAAAGACCAAGCACTTCATCGGCGCGACGAAAACGGATGTCTCGGGGACGGTTCTATCAAAGTAGAGCATCAGATTCGAGTGGCCCATCAGCGCTACGAAACTGAAGATATCTCGTCTGCTCCTTTGAACAAAGGCCATGCTCATGGTGATGGTAATACCTGGAATACTCGGATTCCAGTAAACGCCCAAATTCATTTTGCAGATTTCAAATATCGAACTTTGCCAGACCTACACTATAGCTTGCACTTTACTATAAGAGGATTGAGTGCTAAATATCTGCACTATCTTTTATCACGTATATGATCAGAGTGTTCGAGGTATCTAAGTCAAATAACATTAGGCGTTAGGAACCTTGAACTTATCATGAACAGCTTCAAGAGCCTTTTGAATTTCGTTAGCTCAACTATTAAGATGGGTTATATTCTATTTACTGCAGAATACATTTATCTGCCCCTGATTCTCAGCACAATCACTGTTAGACTCCATCTCTAAAGTCAGGATGGTACGCGTTGTTGGCGCCATATTTATCTTCCAGCACCTTCGTGTTTAGAAACCACCTCGTGAAGAGAACCTACGCCGACTTAGTCTTACTGCTTAGATCAGCTTTCTAATATATAAATTCTATTATCGATGATTATGAGACGGTTCTCTGAATTCGTTCTCTGGCAAAGATTATTTGAAAGGCATCCTACCTACCTGATCAGGCTGCGAGCCTTACTCTCAACGCATGTTGCAATAGAGCAACCGAAGGACACGTGCTGGGCTCTATTTGGGCTTACTTGCAGATATTCAGAGCGGGGTAACAATCTCCAAGCAGGGAAGTTATTGATCTGGCGTTTCTTGCTCATATCATCACCATTTGCTAACCTCCAATTACCGACTTTCCATTTGTTCACGCGCGTGATTCATCCTTTTTATGTCGCTTAACATATCAAGAGATCATGTCTGATCCAGAAAACATCACAGCTGAGCAAGCAACTCTCGATGCGCTTCAGAACGACCATCCAGAGCGACCATCCCAGTTGCACAAACTAGCCCGCCAGTTCTTCGCTCGGCGCAAAAGAACCGGATCGATGGCGGATCTTGACGAGGCTATTCGACTTCAAGAAGAATCAGTGCGGTCGACTCCAGAGGAATACCTAAACCGGGCACAGCGTTTCATCGATCTGTCTGCGTTCTGGTATGAGAAATACCCAGGAAGTGACCATGAAAATGTGCAAGGGCTCCAAGACTCGATCAGGGCCTCCCGAGGTGCAATAGCTGCGATCTCTGACACCTATCCTCACCGTGGAGCGTTGCTTAACCAATTGGGAACCCTGCTGGGTTTGCTGTTTATGGGAACGAGGGAACTCAGCGTTATCGAAGAGAATATCGAAGTGCAGCGGGAAGCTATAAGCGTAACCCCAACGAGCAGCCTCAAAAGGATCTTCTATCTCAATAACCTCGCTGCCCCGTTGAATGCTCGCTTCGAAGTAACAGGAGAGCTGGCCGACCTTGAAGAATCCATCCAGGTTTGTCGAGACCTAGTAGAACAGACAGAACCCGGCTCCCCTCGTCTGCTGGAACGTCTTGGCAACCTTTCAATAGGGCTTAGCGTAGCATATGACAGGCTTGGAAGAATGAAGGATCTCGACGAGGCCATTGAGACTGTGCAAAAAGCTATCGACATAACGGATAAAGGAAGCTTGGAGCAAATGACCCAATTATCCAACTACGCAAATTTCATGGGAGATCGATATTTGCGAATGGGTAACTTTTCTGATCTCCAGGAGTCTATTCGAGCTCAGCAGAAGGTCTGCGATCGCGTTCAAGAGGATGAAGAGTATTTTGACCGGAATGTTTGCCTCAGCAACTTGGGAATACAGCTCAGTCGCAGGTACCGAAGGATCGGGACCGTGGCTGACCTGAAGAAGGCTATTCAAGTTGGTCGGAGAGCCTGCGACTTGACCCCAGAGGGCAATCTAAACCAGGCAAAGCACTATTCTAACCTGGCAATCATATTACAACATGATTATGCCAGGACTGACGATCTGGAAGACCTTGAGGAGGCCATTCGGATGCAACGAGAGGCTGTGCGGACCGCTCCGAAGAATCACCCCGATTTGGTTCCTTTGCTGCATAACCTCGGAGGGCTACTTGCCACGAGGTACAAGATTACAAGCGCAATGGACGATCTTGAAGAATCACTCCAGATTGGACGGCAGGTGATTAACCTAACGCCTAAAGATCACTGGAACCGGGCATCCTATCTCAACACTCTAGCCCGGCAACTGGAGGCCATGTTTTCCAAGACGGGTCTTCTTGGTCTTATCAACGAGGCTATTGAATATGGAAAAGAAGCAGTAGATACAACAGAGAAGAGTCACCCCGAACGTGCCGGCTGGTTAGTAAATCACGCAAACAGTCACGGTGCCAAATTCTGGAAGACAATGGAGCCAACCGATCTCGACACTGCCATCTCGTACTTTGAGTCTGCTCTGTACAGTCCCAGTGTATACGATATCCCCCGTATCCGGGCCGGCAAAGAAGCTTTTCCGTTTTATGCGGTGAAGCCTGATTGGGAAAAGGCCTACAAAGCTGCCCAAACGGCCATGGAGCTTGTTCCCAGGTTAATCTCTCAGGCCGTCAATAATGAGGACAAGCAAGATGTTCTCGTTCAGGTCTACGGGCTGTCATCAGATGCTGCAGCTGTGGCTCTTTCGGCAGACAAGGGAGCTTTGGCTGCGCTGAGATTTCTCGAACAAGGACGCGGTGTGCTTGCTGCATCCGTGGAGGAAACAAGACCTGAGACCATCGATCTTCAGGCGAAGCATCCGAAACTTGCAGAGCGCTTCATCCAACTTCGCCAGGACATCGAATCTCTCAAACTCAGCGCAGCTCCAGTCGATGCACGAGAGCACCGTCAAGAAATGGAATTCTCGACCCCTACAGATCTTTCTGTGGAAGCAAGCACTAAGATCAACGAGCTTGACGAGCTTGTCAAAAGGATTCGCAGAGAACCCGGATTTGAAGATTTCTTGACTTTTCCGAGCGAGGCCAAGATCAAGAGCGCTGCCCTATATGGTCCGATAATTGTCTTGAACATGAGCGAGTTTCGTTGCGATGCAATTATCGTGGAGCGGAACCAGATCCGGTCCACCCCGTTGCCAGGGCTCAATGTCCGGGACATTAGATCCAACGCGGAGAAATACCACAGTGGAAACCTCAGAGTTCTAGAGTGGCTGTGGGAGGCTATCGCGGAGCCTGTTCTTGATGCTCTGGGAATTTCCAAGACTTTATCTGAAGATGGCTTACCTCGAATTTGGTGGATACCAACAGGTCTTCTGGGCGTCTTTCCTCTGCATGCCGCCGGGCGTCACTACAAGGGGTCCTCCGATACTGTTATGGATAGTGCAATGTCGTCTTATAGTTCGTCTATCAAGGCTATCATTCGCAGCCGAGGCCAGCTAGGTTTAAAGACGGATTCCTCTAGCCCCGAGCGGGCAATCCTCGTGTCCATGGAGCATACACCAGGTCATCCCAGACTCCCTTCTGTCGGTAAAGAGATCAATGAGTTGCGAAGTATCTGTCAGTCTAAAGGATTTGATCCGGTTGAGCCCAAGCCTCGTAAAGAGGACGTGGTATCTCTGCTACCAGAATGCAAGATCTTCCACTTCGCCGGCCATGGTAGCACCAACGGTCCCGATCCCTCTCAGAGTTGTCTACTTCTGCAAGACTGGGAAGAAAGCCCGCTTACGGTCTCGACTCTTTTCGATATCAACATCCAACAATACTCGCCATTTCTCGCTTACCTGTCAGCCTGTGGAACCGGCCAGATCACCCACGAGAAGTTCCTCGACGAAGGTATCCATCTCATCAGTGCTTTCCAGCTGGCAGGGTTTCGCCATGTGATTGGCACGCTTTGGGAGGTGGACGATGAAATTAGCGTTGACGTTGCCAAGATCGCATACGAGAGTATCAGTCGCGGCGATATGGCTGATGAGTCTGTTTGCCGAGGCCTTCACAGGGCCACTCGAGAACTACGGAGCCGCTGGCTTGAGGAGAAACACAAGAAGGCCCCGAACCGGAAGAGGAAGCTAAGAGAAGTTCTTGGGGAAGATGATGGAGTTCAAGTCCCGCGGGACATTGTGCCTTGTGAGGACGAGGACGAGGATGTTGGCTTGCCGCAATGGGTTCCTTATGTTCACTATGGAGTCTAAGGCTTAGAGCCGCGCTGTCAATCATACTGCACTCATTGAGACACATATCTGGACTGACAACACAGGACTATCAGATGTAGACATAAAGTGTTGAGCATGATACTTGTCTATATGGCACCATGCTTGCCTGCATCGAGAGTTGGGATGTTGCGCTCTTTGATTCGGCGTCATGTGACGCCGCGTATTATCACCTACATAAGTCAAGTTAATTCCAGCAGCCACCTGGACCTTTCATCAAGACACTATTTCACGTTTAATCAATCAGTTTCGAAGGTGTCTGAAGTTATCAACTCAAGCCCGTGGGGAGCGATCAATGACTTCCAGCATCTTGTATCACTTACACGCGTGGCTTCGACCCACGCTCATCGCCCTCTTCCACCCCAATATCGCGTGGAATCTACGCTGGCGGCTTCTCCTCTTCCAACCCGTCATCCTCATCACCAACTCCATCGCCTCAATTCCTTGCCTCTTTTCCCGCCCCTTTACGGTCGAATACCTGCCCATCGCGCCGGGGCGATCGGTGCGAGCGCTTGTGTTCAAGGCACCGGGCGTGGGTAGAGGCAGGGCATCAAGACCGCTACATGTAAACTTCCACGCCGGGGGCTTTTTCGTTGGAATACCAGAGGGACACGCGCGATTTGACGAGCGCGTGGCGAAAGAAACAGGTGCTGTTGTCGTTGACGTCGACTACCGCCTTGCGCCTGAGCATGTCTTTCCAGCTGCCATTGACAATGCCGACGCCTCGATCAAGTGGCTGCAGCAACATGCAGAGGAGCGATGGGGAGCAGATCCGACTCTCGTGGCCATGAGTGGTTTCTCGGCGGGAGGTAATCTAGCTGTGGCAGCAACTCAGCAGGAGAACTGCCATGCTCCATCGCCTACCGCCATCAAGGCCATCACGACATTCTATGCGGCTATTGATCTTCGCTTGAAGCCATGGGAAAAGCCGCATCCGCCAGATATGCCCAAGAAAGATCCTGCAGCAGTCTTCCTGCCTCTATTTGATGCCTACGCGAGTCCAGCTCGGGCGAAGCATCTTGAGGACCCGAGGCTCAGTCCTGTCATGGCAAAGTGAGAAACGCTGCCGGAACGGATGTTGTTTGTCGTCCCAGAGATTGACATCCTAGTGGCTGAGCAGACTGGCTTTGCTGCGCGAGTGAATAGAGAAGACGAGGTGGATGAACAGAGGGAAGTATCGAGGGTTGAGCTCATGCACGAGAAGGAGCTGTTTCACGGGTATCTTAAAGGTGAGTAAGAACTTGACTTTTTGATGAGTATCGATGTTGACTGGGTATATATAGTTCCTGATGTGATTGTGAAGAAGGGGTCGAAGGATCGCGCGTACGATAAGGCTATGCGTGTTTTGTATGAGACTTATAAAGAGCACGGTTGGACCTGGGACGGATGAACGTGTGATTGGGACAGTTTGCTGTACACAAGTAATATTGTATGGATGTCAAGATAACCAAATATACCCATCTCATTATTTCTGAACCGTTGTGATATATTTACCCCGTGGGCCTTTCATTCATGCTAAGACCAGTAACGAGTTTCACTTGGTAGTCTATGATCCAGGACTCGCTGTTACTAAACCCATGTTGACTTTGACAAACCTCTACGAATTCCACTCACGGATATCAATGTTCCCCACGTACTTCTTCTTTGTACGACGTATATCTCCTCGGCTATTGTAAGACAGACACAAGACACGAGATCGACCACGTTAATTCTTGCCGTCGAGGAATGCGGGAGCAGAACGAGTGAAACATCTCCAGACCCGACGGGCCGTTCTTGAGACTGGCCGGTACCCTGTACTGCTTGATCCAAGTTTCACAAAGCATTGTTTGGGCATAGTTACATGTACAAGCAAGGAGCTAGAAGCCCGGCCTCTAGGCCAAAAGAGTAGATGATCTGATGTGACTAATCTTGCAGGCCAAGTGGGGATTGTTGGCCATCTCTCACCATTTTGGAGTAACCTAGGAGATGACATCACGGAAAACTTCCCACCGACACTAGCAAACACGGAAAGGTAGCAAATACCAGCAGAAAAGTCTAAAAGTCGACTCTCCGAGACAGATAAAAACAGACAATCAAGACGTAAAAAGATCACCTCTTTAATTCCGAATAATTATTTCTCCAATTGAATGCAATCTCCGTTTGCAAATCTTGACCGTTGTCGCGTCAGCCCGCAACCGGGGGTATCCAAAACGCCCCCTTCCTAACTTAGTGCAAGCGCATCGGCCCAGCAACCAAGGTAAACAAAGGCCAGGGTCACTTGCAACGGCCTCGACCAACCCAATGATACCACACACACCGGGCGCCTAGGCCAGACCGCGAGAATAATACCTGCACGGTCCCAGGGAGACCCTTTCCCTCCATCCTCCTCGTCTCCAACTGCCCTTTTCATTTTTCGCCTGTGTTACTGCAAACACGCGGCGTACATACGACGAAACATAGACCTGCCTTCGCCCTCAGATGCCCCGACGTAACAGGGCTGAAGACCTCGACTTCGAGATTCACGTCGACCCGTCCTGCCTGAGCGATCCTATGGAAGACGACAATCAGAAGGGCCACGAGGAGCCGAAGCTGGAAGTGGAACAAGACCACGAGCAAGAGAACGAGTCCGTCAAGGAGCTCGACAACGAAATCGATACAGACCTCGACACCGAGCACAAGGCCGAGTTGCCAGTCGAGGCTGAGGCTGAGGCCAATACTACAGTTGAAGCATCGGAGGAAGACGATACTCCCGTTGCGACACCTGCAGAGCCCGAGGAAGACAAAGAGCCATCCATCCTAGAGCCAGAGCTCGAACAGCCCATAGACAACACCCCAGAGCAGCCAGAGAGCCAGGCTGAAAAGTCAGAGGAAGAACCTAACGAGCCAGTCGAGGCTGAGGCTGAGACCTTACTTCCCGAACCATCATTAGACGACATACAAGCCGAGGCCGAGGAGCAACCCGTTCCTGCTGAAGACCTCAAAGGGGACGAGCCCTCAGAAGAGGATACGATCAAGGCTGCCGAGTCCGAGTCTGATCAGGCTACTCCTACTGGCAGCTACGAAGAAGACGGACACCACTCTGGCACCGAGTCAGACCCCTCTGGCTCTAGACGAGAATCTTCTGCCTCTTCCGAATCCTCCTACTCAGGACGCCGGCACTCTGGTCGCACTGAGGCTCTTATTCACAAGGCTGCGAAAGACATCATTGCTCAGGTCAGCGACGCTCATCCGCGAGACTCTCTGGAAAGCTATTCTGGAACAGACGAGACGGGCTACATGTCTCACTCAGAGCCTGCCAGTGCCCGCCAGTCAGACGCCCACATCTCGGTAGCTGATCGAAGCCAAGCTTCTGTCGAGGACGGCGCCCGAGGCGGTGTGGACGAGGCTGGTGATAACAGCTCCCACCACGAGCAAGAAGACGACGTGTTTAGTGACCGCAGCCCTCGAAGCTCAATGGGATCTGTTTCAGAGACAGATCACAGAAAGGCCCAGGAGGCCATGTCGCGATTGACTCCGTCGCCCCGCATCTCTGGCGTTTCTGGCATTTCCGGTTTGTCCGAGTATGACAGGGATGAAGATTTTATCCCTACCACGAGGGAAACCCCGCGACCTGCCTTCAGATCACCTTCTTCAGTCAAGGCCATGCAGATGACCTCACCGCCCACGTCGAGACTGGCTTCCCCTCGGTCTAGCAGGCGCGCACCTCTTCCGACCGTATCCCGACTAGGGTCTCCTCGCTTCTCAGAGCAATACTCACCCAAGAAGACACCACCGCGCTTCAAGAGAGAGACACCGCCACTTGTTCTTCTTCACGTTACTCTGTTGCCTCTGCGATGGCCCTGGGGAGACGTGCTTGAGAATGCTGAGCCGGATGATCTCAGCCAAGACGGCAAGGCGATTCGCGATGCCTGGCGACAGCTTCAGGACCGCATGGGCGATACGACTGTCGAGCGCGGCATCCTGCTGCCTCATCCTCAGAACGACTACGAGGTTCTTGAGGAGCGGCTGCTTGAAGCGCTCGAGCTCCCCATGAGGCGCCGTGCCCGCATTCTCGATTGCGGCCACTATCTTGGCCCTTCCAATGAGATGACAATAGACGAGGACTCCGACAGCGAAGAGGACGACTACGACGACGAAGCCGCCGATTCCCGCCGAACAAGCCGTCGCAGTCAGGCGCAACAGATATACTGTAAGACATGCCGATGTGACATCCGCTACGAGTCTCTCGGTCCAGGCAAGATCTTCCGCGTCAAAGTGTACGCCAGCAACGGCCTGATCCGTGGCGGCGCTTGGGAGGCCTGCTGGAAGGAGATGGAGCGAGTTGATGTCGAGATTGAGCCGCTGGTCGACGCAGTTTCGCAGCATGAGCTTGTGCAGCTGGAGATTGACCAGGAGAGAGAGCTCGCGATGAGAGAGGCTGAAGAGGAGGAGAGGTATGCGAGACTGGAAGAGGAAGAGAGAGAGTTTGAGGAGCTGGAGCGGGGACGTAAGAGACGCGAGGCACGCGATAGCCTCTTTGATGAGGGTGAGACTCATTTGGATGAAGGAGAAACTCGCCTCGATGAAGGCGAATCTCGTCTTGAAGAGGAAGAGTCCCGTCTCCAAGAGGGCGAGACTCACCTTGAAGACCATGATCTTCACGATAAGTCTCTTCACAGCGAGTCTCACCTCGAAGACCAGGATCTTCACGACAAGTCTCTTCACAGCGAGTCTCATCGCAGCATCCCAGATGATCATCACGAAGAGTCTCTTCATGACATCACCGCGGACCATCATGAAAGTCACATCGCAGATGTTACCGAGCCTGTTGATGAGCACGTTGCAGATTTTACAAAAGAGTCTGTCGAGGAGCCCGCTGAAGAAACTGCAGAGGATGTTACTAAGGATCACTCTGAAGTCTCTCTTGACGATGACAAAAGTCGATCTTTCGAGGAACTCGAAAAGGATATTGATGAGCACCTCAAAGAGGAACACGCAAGGAGCCAAGCCGAAGAGGCACAGTCCAACCTGGAGCCCGAGCCCGAGGTTTCTCAGACAGAAAATCTTGAGGCCGAGGCTGAAGCCCAAGCTGCGCCCTCAACCCGTGCTCCCTCCATCTCCCGCCAAGCCCCTGTTGAGGATGAGGAAGAGCGCGAAAGGAGAGATGAGGAGAGACTCAGAGAGATTTACGGCGATGGTCCTCCTGCACACGAAAACCACCATGAAGACACACAGCGATCCTTCTCCGAGCACCAACCCGAACAACACGATCAGCAATACACTGACCACAGCCATCCCTCCACCACACCCCGTACCTCAGATTATATGCACGCTACATCACCCTCGCCCTCGCCCTCGGCTGAGGCCCCCGCTCACCCCGAGGAGCGAAAAGAAGCAACTTTGAAGAACGCGACTCTCCCAGAGCTACTGGCGGAGTCAGCGCGTGTGCTGATGCAGGACAAGAAGAACGTCTTAATCGGCCTGCTGAGTGTTTTGATCTTGCTGCTCGCCCTCAGGGGAAGTCCCGGGCCGCAGCAGGATCCCAGGACGTTCCAGACGGTCGTGAGGCATGTGGAGATTCCGACTGTGACGGTGACGCAGGGGATGACGGCGGAGACGGAAAAAGCGATACGTCAGCATGCTGCTTCTGTGGGGGCCGTAGTCGAGGAAGAGAACAGCGTGGAGACTCATCTACCCGAGGAGAGTGTGGTAGTTGAGGAGACCCCTGAGATTGTCGAGTCTGAGCTGCCTGAAGAGAGTGCCATCGCTGAGCAGAGCCTCGAGATTGTAGAGGCTCACCGACCCGAGGAGAGTGTCGTTGAGGAGCCCCTCGCGATCGCCGAGGAAGACGAACCCGTAGTCGACAGCCACCCCGTCGCTGCCGACAGCCCTTCTTCTTCTCCCGACAGCTACACGTCAACATCTACCACTTCAGTCACCAAATCTGTCGACCCATGCGCCTCCTGCACGATACCTTCTCGTTGGGCCGATGGTGCGGCAGACCAGCAAGCCCAGGCTTCTGAGGGTATGAATGAACTCGTGTACGCTCCTGAGCCGCCTCGCCGAGAGACGGAGACGATTATCTCTGAACGAATTGTGCGCGTCGTTGAGACAGTGACGGCTGTTGAAACGGTCAAGGTCACTGAGACGGCGACTCAAATTGTCCGCTCCGAAGAGACGCAGATTGCCGAGGCTGTTGAGGAGGGAGTTGCTGAAGAAAGTGTCGCACCCGTGGACGTACCTGTTGACAACACAGAGGCCCTAGTTGATGATGCAGAGGCTTCTGCTGATCAGATTGATGTCTCTTCCGAGGAGGTTACGCCCCCCGCCGAGGAACCTATCCTGTCGGCCGAGGATATTGTCGCCCCCGTCGAGGAACAGCAGACCTCAGCTCATGAGACCGTTAGCCCGGTTGAGAAGTCCCTCGGGGAACTCAACGCGGAGGCTACATCTGCAGCTGGCTCAGGGCCCGTTGATGTAGAAGGCCCAGGGCCTGGCGTGGAGGATGTTACGGAGCCGTTCGAGCACTTGGAGGAAGAGGAGCATGAGCGGGAGCTGTGAAGCGATTAGCGAGCGATGCCACATTTCCATGCCATGATGCCAGTTGATACGAAGGATATACCTAGGACGGTCTTGTTTTGATGAAAACCGGGGCTTTCTTGTCTTTTCTGCTTGCTGTAGCGAGACTGCGATAGTTTGAATGATACATGAGGGTTGTTAATAGGGAACTTATGGATATGATGAGAATAGACTTGATATTATTGGTACACCAGTTTCACCGCCTTGATTAATTTGTGTAAACCCATGTGTTAATGTTCATGCTTTACTGTTGTACTTTAGCATGATTCCTGATGGCTACGTGCCCAAGTGCCCAAGCGTATGACTATATCAATCGCTAATAAATATATAATAGCCCTAGCTCAAGCTGTAATGCGTTCTCTGCCCACGGACATCACAGCCGGATGTAGACGTCCATACAGTCAATCCTCCACTCCCTCTTCCCCAGCAGATTCCTCAGCCACTCCACTCCCAGCCCCGTCCAATCGGCCCTCCTAGCAGCAAGATCCTCGCTCGTGGCCTTTACAATTGCCGCAGCGGTGGTATTGACCATGTCAAAAATGGTGGAGTTGAAGGCGTCGGAGGGTTCGTCCGAGATCGGCCGGCTCGACGTTCCCGGGCGAGGGAGGAACCAGTTACTACCAAAGTCGAAGAAGCAGCGGTCGGACCAGTTGCAGGATGTGAGAAAGAGGATAAGGAGCAGGATAGAGCAGTAGACGCAGGGCCGGTTGAGGAAGTAGGTGCAGATGAAGAAGAGGAAGATGAAGGCGGGGGATGCGTTGGTCGGGATGAAGAGGAGGGGGAGCCAGCTGTGCGAGGGGTTAGCGTTGTCGAGATAGTAGAGGGAAGAGTAAGTAAGTACCTGCGAAGACAAAACATGTTGAAGGAAAGTCACCCGGAGAACGGTCGGTCTTGAGGTCGAAGAGGGGGGTTCGTCACGCTCGCAGCATGTGATGGGTAGAGTCTCTCGATAGGCGACACTCGCAGACCCGAGGGGGCTAGAGAAAGATTACTTGTGTTGAAATGGTGCGGTCGAGGACTAGGGCGTTGCGTGTGGGCGCATGTAGGGGCCTAGGGATGATAAAGATGGCGATGTTGAAGATCCAATGCCTTGGAGTCGTGGCGGCGCCGGGAAATACTCGAGGTTACGTCGTTTAGGAGTGGGTGGAGACGAAACGGGCTTAGTGCGGTTGCGGCTCTGGGATGCGTGGTGAGGCGTCAAGGTTCTATGAAGGAAGGTCTTGGAGAATGGAAATAGATTGAGGTTTTATATAGATACTTGTAATGGTTTCTTCACTTTGGACTGTTGCCTTTAAAACCCCAAGATCTACGAGTGCTGCCCTTTCTCTATGTTGGCCCCTTGGAGTTGCTGTGCTTGTCTTACATCTAAGCGTTGCCGTTGGAATCGGTCAACAGGACTGGTGATACATTAATACTCAAGGTCCGTACAAAAAGCTCTTTCGTACTCTGTAAAACAAATCTTGAGGAGATCGAGGAAAAGTCCACTCTGATTTCGCATTGTCTCACCAATGGCATTCTCTGCGTTGTGATCCATCTTGAAGAACCTATAGCTGGCCAATAGAAGAGCCAGAAACAGCAGCTTGACAGTTCCCCATGCACTGCACACCACTCCCTGGTGGAACCAGTTCACTGAGATGCCCCATTCAGAGGCCAAGGTACGGATATTGTTGATCCAATTCATCCAGTTGCAAGGTGAATCAAAATGGGCGGATAATTCATTTAGCCGCGCATCTCGCACGCTCGCTTCCGCCCGCAAAAAGCAACCTAATTCCCGCCAAAAAAGAAAAGGTACCTGACCACGCTGGCTAGCTCGGACCAGCAAGACAGCCAGCCATCCCAGATCTACCACGTCACTCGCCCGGTACCTTAGTGCACGTTGTTCAGGGAATAGTGAGGTGGAAACACTGGCTCGGGCGGCAACGTAGGCGCTTTGGGCTGCTATCAGCCAGTGCGTGGGAAGTTTTACCAGCCATTTTCGTCCAAAAATTATTGTGAGGCTGCTTCCTCAGGCCGCCCGCTAGTTATCAACAACAACGCCGTCACCTCACTCACACAAACAACTCTTCTTACTTTCACACCATCATCACCGCATCTTCCCGTCCTCCTCTCTTCCCACCATCAACTCCCATTGAAGAAATTTGGTAGATAGATTCACTTCCCCTTCCTTCTACTAATATTCTTCTTCCATCTCTTTCCTTTCTTTTTCACTCTCTTCCCTCGTGCCTGGGCGCGCTCTCGGAATCGGATCGGCCCGTTTGCTCTGCTTCCATCCTGTCTCCGCTTCTTTCGCCGCCTCTCGCCTCACCCTTCTCCGACCCTTCACCCCCCCAATTGTCATCCTCGTCGCCCATTCTCGCGGTAGCTCTCGTTGAGTCCGCGATCGCCTCCTTGGGTCATCATGGATAACTTGGACATGCCTCCGGCACCTACGCCTCCCGTCAACAACATGGGCATGCCCTCCAACTCGGATCGCACTGCCAACTTGCTGAACTTACTCAAGTTTAGTGGCGCCGGCGGCTCGCAGCTGCAGAACCAGGCTGCGCGCGAGCACGCTCAGACTCACGCCCAAAACCATCAGCAACAGCAACAGCAGCAGCAGCAGCAGCAATCGCAGGAGCACCAACTCCAGCATCAGCATCAATCGCCCCACCAGCAGCTCCAGCAGCAGCAGTCTCCAGATCAGCAGCAACTCCAGCATTTCCAGCAGCAGTTTCAGCATCAGCCCCAGCAGCAGTATCAGCCCCAGCAGCAGCCCCAGCAGCAGCAGCAGTCGAGCATCATCCAGGGCCAGTTTCCAGCACAAATTCACCAGCCCGCTCCCACCTCTGCCGATCCTACCGGTCTCTTGGCCGCTCTGATGTGTGGCGCTCACGAGGCCGACGAGTCGAAGCAGCCTCCCCAGCAGCCGCAGACTTCTTTCGGCAATGGCTCACCTCCGGCTGATACGCGATCCTACCTGCTGAACCTCCTCAATCGTCCCAAGCCTAGCCAGGGCGATCAGCAGTCCATCCTGGCAGAGACCTCGCGTTCCAACAATCTTACGCCGCAGTCCCCCGAGAATTCTGCTCCGGTTCCCGCCCAGTTCCAGGGCCCCTACCAGCAGCAGTACTCCCAGCAGCAGCAGCAGCACTTCCACCCGCCGCTCGTCAATGCGTACCAGAACTCGCAGCATTATCCAGCCGAGTCCTTTGCCGACGCCCAACACGCGCGCTCAAATGCTGCCGAGTCGTACCATTCGCCCTCGCAGGAGCCCCAGGCCGATGTTTCTGCTCTCTACCAGCAGCTGATGGGAAGCCTCGCCCAGTCGTCTCCACAGAGTCATGGTCGCGCTACCCACTCGCCTCATGTCGTGCCGCCCTTCCAGATCCTTAAGAAGGATTCGCCAGCTGCCTCGCAACACTCGCAGCACCACGACCACCACTCCGTGGGCGGGGGCAACGATCGAGCCGCATTCCCCGCCTCTCCCCATCAGATCCGTCGCAAGGCCACGCGCACCTCATCCTTGCACTCACACCCGTCTGTGAAGCATGGAACGCCCCCGACGTCCGAGTTTGATACCCACGGTTTGGCCGACAAGAGCAAGGAGACGGTCGCGGAGGCTGTCGAAGACATTGCCGACCAGGTCGACCAAGGCGCCCGCGAGGCCCTTGAGCGCGCGGAGCACGAGCAAGCCCAGGCTGAAATCGCCGAGGAGCTTGACGGGATGCTCAACGCAAAGTCTGAGAAGGAATTCGAAGACAGCGCTCAAGCCGCCGCCCAGGCGATCCAGGCCGAACTCGATCGTGACGAGAACGCCTATGTTCTTGAGGACGCTCTGGCATCCGATGTTGCCGATACCGTTCGCGAAATCGTTGATCAGGCTGCTCTGGGTGTCGCTGACAGCTGGGAAAGCGCTGATCAGGATGAGATTGTCGTCATTGAAGAGAAGGAAACGGCCCCCGTCAAGGTCTTCAACTTCCCTATGAAGCCCTGGATCTCCATCACCCTTCAAGAGGAGGGCACCGAGCCTCGCCCTTTGTTCCGCGACGACACTATTATGGATATTGCTCGCCTGAAGAAGGAGTTTGATCAGATTGATCGCAACCTGTACACCGCGACCGAAAACTACATGGCGTACGGCATGTCAAAGCAGGGAGGTCTGCGTGTCATCCGCCAGGAAGACGGCAAGGACGCAAAGATCTTCACAGACACCAAGGATCGCATCTTCAACGTCGCCATGTCGGTCACACCTCCTGACCACACTGGTGCTCACCGCGAGGCCATCATTGGTACTGGCATCAGTGGCACCGTCTACTGGGTTCAGATCCGTGACGGCGAGAAGGACCACATCGAAGACACCCACATGGAGCAGTATGGTTTTGCTCTGCCCCCCATGAGCTCGCAGGAGGGAGACGCCCCTGGCGGTGTCCTCAAGACCCGTGCTCGTACCTCGACCAACCATCCCGAGTTCTTTGCTGTCGGCCGCGGCAAGTCCATCAACCTAATTTGGCCTTCTTACATCCTGCAGAACAACCTGCTCAAGCCCGGCCATGATCGCGTTGTTGACACAGAGACCCTGGCTAAGCAGTGCTCTCTCAAGATCAACACCGGCAAGGCGGGTAAGGATTTCACCTTCAGTCAGGATGACTCTGTAATCGTCTCTCTTGACAAGTCTGGTCGGGTCAAGTTCTGGGATGTGCGAGACCTGACCGCCGTCAAGGAGGGCTCCGACCCACGTGCACACATGCCCGCGCAGACCTCGCTCGAGGTTAAGGAGCCTCTGATGACTCTGGCCACGACCCCTGAGGGTGAGAAGGCATGGCCTACTTCTGTTCTGCTCCTCGACAAGCAGCGACCCTACCAAAAGCACTGCGCTCTCCGGTATATGATTGTCGGCATGAAGCAGAACCACACTCTCCAACTCTGGGATCTTGCCCTTGGCAAGCCTGTGCAGGAGTTCAACCTTCCCCATAGCAAGGAATCAGATGCCGTCTGTAGTGTTATGTACCACTCGGCCACCGGCATGATTGTTATCGGTCACCCCACGCGAAACTCTGTCTACTTTGCACACCTGTCGGCCCCCAAGTACAACCTCAAGAGTGTTTCTCAGGCTGAGTACATTCAGCGCCTCATCGCACAGGATTCCTCCATCCCCCAGCCGGATAGTACCGCTGTGATCAGTGGTGTGCGAGAGTACTCGTTCGCCAACCGCGGAGTCCTCAGAAGCCTTGACATCCTTGGCACCCCGGCTATGGTCCAGGTCGCTGATGAGCCGACGCTGTTTGAGCTGTATGCCATGCACTCCAAGGGAGTTGCCTGCCTCCTCATTAAGCAAACTGAGCTTGGATGGTCCAAGGACAATAAGGTCTTGAACGCTGTTGACGCTGTCAGCCAGAACGTTGTCGCAGTGTCTAAGCTCAAGGCACCCCAACCCGCCGAGATTACTACCGCGGCTGTCAACAACGGCGAAACTGCAGTACGCGTCGTCAACCGCGGAACGAACAAGGACCAGCTACAGGCGACCCCGTCCCAGGCTGACACACCTCAGCGTGGGCCCGAGTCTGTCACCCCAGCCAAGGTCAAGAACGAGCCGAAGGAGGCTGAGACGCCTGTTCAGTCGGCTAAGGAAGAGAAGCCCGAGCGCAAGTCGCGTAAGAAGAAGAACGCTGCGAACCAGGGCGATGCTGGCACTAACGGAGCTACTCCCCGTGCTGGCAACAAGGAAGCCAAGGGTGGCAACAACGCTCCTGCCCCTGGCATTTCCGCTGAAGCACTTGAGTCCGCCATCGCTGGTGTCGAGGCTCGCCTTAACTCGAGCATGGGCGAAACGCTTAACAGCTCGCTCAAGACTCTCAATGACAAGATTGACACTGGTGTTCGTGTGCGGGATGAGAACTTCAACCAGCACCAGCTTAAGCTCCTCGACATGGTTTCCGAGGTGCTTAACGAGAACACTCAGAAGGTCTTGGAGGCGCTTATCCACCATCAGTTTACAGATCTCGTTATCCCAGCTATTGGAGACAAGGCGGCCGCAGCAGTTACCGACCTTCTCGAGAATAAGCTGCAGCCCCACGTTGCCTCATCTGTCCAAAAGGAGATTCAGAACTCCCTGCCCCAGGCGCTGAGCAGGTCGCTGCGTTCGGGCGACTTTGTGAGTGCCATCTCGGACCGCGTTGGCGCTACCGTTGCCACCAACGTCCAGCAAGAGGTTCTCGCGACGCTCACGCAGCGACTCACACCCACTTTCACCAACATTGCCACCCAGGCCTCGCAGCGCGTTGCCAATGAGCTGCACCAGCAGTACCACGACCAGTTCGAACACATGAAGTCCCAGCACGTTGCGGATGCTGCCAAGATCGACCAACTCCTGTCGTACGTCACTCGCTTGACTGACATGGTTTCGACAATGGCGGCTTCTCAGTCTTCGCTCCAGGCCGAGTTTCTCAAGTTTAAGCAGCAACCCGTCCACGAGCTTTCTGGAGTCCCTCAGAGTGCTGGACAGGGACAGAACGCCCCTCATCACGGCTACGTTGCTTCTGGTCCTCAAAGCCACCATCAACCCAGCCACGCAGGCAGCTACCACCCCAGCCAGCCCGCGAGCCAGGCTCAGCAGTACATGGGCAGCCCTCAGTACATGCGTGGCTCTCAGCAGGTGACCAGTCCTCAGGCCTCGGCGCAGGCCTCTGAGTATGTTGCCCCTACGGCCAGTGTGAGCGCCCTCGCGGGTGCATACGCCAGCCAGCGCAACCAGACAGAGCCCGAGGCAGACCACGACTTGATGCAACGCATCAGGATTGTCGAGCAGGCCATCCAGGAGGGTCGCTATCAGGATGCCATGATCCAGTGGATCCAGAGCGGACGCGAGGAGGAGATCTTCCGCCGCTGCCTTAGCCGTTTCCCCCCCTCAAAGTTTGAGAACTTGCCGCCTCTGATGTTGCTTGTCGTTATTGCCACAATCTCGAAGGATCTGAAGCCCAATGCTCGTCTCAAGGAGGAAGTCGACTGGATTGAGATGGCTCTCCGCGCCTTTGCCGAGAACCTCCCTGCTTTTGTAAGTCCTTTTGCAGTTATTTGACGAGACTGCTGAACTAACGTTTGATAGGAATGGGAGCAACAAGGTGCCCGAGACGTCATCAAGAGCACCACTCAAACCATGCAGCTCCTCATCGGCCGTATCCAGCCTCTTGTCGGTGGTATTCAGGACGGCTTCCCTACTGATCCCTTCCTCGCCAACCTCGAGAGAGCCAAGCTGGAGTGGATTGTGCGGACGTCTGAACATGTGCTCGACACCTTTGGCGCCCCGAGACGCTACGAGTAGTCGGACGCTACGGGTTAACAGTTAGGCCAGGTGCTTTGAGTATCTGGACTGCTGGTGTCTTGTCACAGTCAGTCTGCTGACCTCGGCGTAGCCTGAGCTGTCTGTCGAAGCAGACCACGGAAACGCGGTCCATATCATGGCTCAAGTCATAACTGAAATGATGTATCACGCTAGGAACCTATCGATTATAGGAGCATTGGGTGAAGCACATTGCGATTGGGGAAACAAAAGGGCACGGATCTGCATTATTAGGTAGTTTTTGATCTTTCTCTTTCCACTGCGTCCTGTCTTGCCACGACTTTTGCATCCGCTGTTGCGTGCAAACACGTTGGTAGAGCTCTTGGGTGCATTGCCTCTTTTTTTACTTTCTTGAACGCTGCGACGCTATGATACCCCGGTGTAAGGGGAGGGACACGAGCTGAGGGTGGCGATTTGGCGCAGAAAGGATGGAGTGGTGGTTAAGGGCTGGAAGGACACGATGTCTGGTTCTTCGGGTCTGGTCTAATTTTTCTTTTCACCTGTTAATGTACGAGTTGATACGGAGGAGGAAAAGGGCGATTAATGATGTTGCATGTTATCAGGATGAATGTTGTGTCTACCCTTTGTGATGTCTCCGTCTTGTGCTTTCCCAGGCACCTTGTATCTCTAATGTGTTTATGCTATTTGTCTCATGTGTTCTAGCTATTCCCCCTTGACGTCTGGCCAAGGTTGAGGGCATATCCGTCTAACTTACGAGATTCAGATGCAGCTGGACTGACTTTGCTCCTGCATTGATCAGTCACGAAGCCGACTAGTCTTTGGTGATGGAGCCACGGGGAGTCGTCTGTCTTTTCTTTATATGATTCCAAATCCAAGGAAGAAGCAAGACCTGCTTCTATTTCTATTGTGCTCGATGCACCCTGCACTCTCACACGACGTCTTTGCTCCGACCAACAGATAGGCTCACGCATCGCATAGAGCTTAGTTATGACTCCTGGAAATGCACGAAGAACTTGTTTGGGATGGTTTAACTGAGAAGCTTTGGTTTCCCCAATGGCCGTGTGGTCTCTTGCTGTCCCCTCCAACTTACCGGCTCAATCTGCTTACTTGATAGTATCCATGTCCCAAGAAACCTTCAATATACTCTTGAGAATATTCTGGATTGGTACACATGCTTTTAATTCAAGACTCGCAGTCTTCTCCGACCTGGGCTGCAAACCTTGCTATGGAGTAGTATATATTGAGGCCATCCTTCTCGACCTTTGCTCTCTCGACTTCTCCCTTACAACACTCAACCATACCTTCACAGCCTCAGTATACCGTCTCTTTCACTCCATTACGCAATCATAGCACCTGTTTTGACTCACAAACTCTTTACTCGTGTCCCCTTTAAACCTTACCTGGAGTTGCTTTATATTCCGGCCTTCCCCCTCGACTTTCGCTCAATCAACTTCTACCTTATACACTCATCCACACGAGCTTTCTGTCCCTGAGCCTGAAACTCTACCTGAAGTGGCTACACGTTCTTCTTCTTCAATCATACATCATCGCAGACAACACTCTCAACAGCACTCTCAACATCATCTTCAAACATACTACTCATACCACCATCGACATGTCGGCCTCTGTTATCATCAAGCCCTTTTGGAGTATCGTCAAGAAGGCCACACATCTCAACACCAAGGAAGAGAAGTCGGTGGAGCAATCTTCGGGATGCTTCCTCCTGCAGCGTCTCCCTCCTGATGTGGTTCTCTGCATCACCGACGAGTTGCCTCTACGCAGCCAAGTCGCTCTCTCGCAGACATGCTCTGCGCTAAAGAACATTCTCTACTACCGTGTTCCCAAGTCTGGAGACATGCCTTATACCGAACGAGTCGACTTTGTCGTCGACCGCACCAAGAAGCGTCTGGGCCACTGGACATGCGATGAGTGCACCCGATGCCATCCCATCAACACAAGGGACTGCCCCGGAGTGAAATGCAACACAACCTGCCCAAGTGCTCGTACAGGGAGCAACAAGTCTCGTAGCCCACTGGATCGGTATCATCCCGAATCGCGGCACGTCCAGCTGGCGCTCAAGTACGCGTCTCTGAAGAAGAAGCCATGGAAGCATGCTCGCTACCTCAAGAAGCTGATGAAGCCGCGGTCGGGCGTGGACAGGATATACAGCAACGGCATCTGGCACGATATCGCCACTAAGTCCACGCCCAAGATCGTCAACGGGAGGTTTCTTCTGCAGACCATTTGGATTTACACCCCTGCCACTGGAGAGCCCGATACAGATGATGTCCTGTTTCTGCTCAGGGGACATGCCGAGGACTTCTCCTGGTACCAGCCCAAGTTCCACCTGCGAGAGAAACTGGCCGAGGAGGAGAGCCAAAACAGCATAATTTGCCCGTGCTATGGGTGTAAGCTGCGTGACGTCTCGCACAAGCTTTGCGAGACCAAGGATATCTACTTTGAGGGCTACGATCCCGAGACTCCCACCGACTACATTGCTATTGTGTCGGAGACCACGGTGATGCTGGTTTGCTGGCAGGACCTGGGCTTTGGAGACTCGCCCTTGGATCTGGCCTGGATGAGGCAGCATCTCAAGGAGGCGAGGGCTGATGGGGAGGGGAGAATTGGGTATGAGATCGGAGGCGTGGTGGATCTCTTTGACGGTGCCCCTGCGGGTGAGAGGCTTTGTCTTTATTCTATACATTAGTGTTGATGGGTGATGAGCTACGAGATATCCTCGGCGTTGGTTGATGATGCATTGCTATGGCTTCATGACGAGTATTGCTAGTAGATTCAGCAATTCCTATTAGAATGAGGACTTTATGAAATAACGGTTTACAATTATATACACATCACTTTCTGAGCCATTGCCATCTAAATATGCCTTGCTGATCTATTGCTGCAAGGCAATCATGGGTCGCACGCTGGTAAAGGATAACACTAACACACCTTGTCAAGCAGTAGGCTTTCAGAATAGACTAAAGCTACCTAAACCCTGAGGAATTATAATTATTGTACCACGAGAGAATTATAGAAGTTGCATCTGCCTTATGGCGTCTATCTTTCCAGTTATTAAATACCCTTGGGTGAGTTAGATACGAGTCTCAGCTAGTAGACCGCCTAGGTTTTTCTTCACCAGCGTGGTCGCATAACACGCCTTGCGTCAATGTGCACCCAATCAAGATCATGGTCCTCTCTGGGCAGACATGCTGAGGCTGTGCAGTTGAGCTTTTAAAACCAGACTTTCAAGATTTCCTTCCTTCTTTCACTCTTCACTCTCTCTTCATCATGGGAGGTTGAGCGCCAAGGATAGCAGTTGGATGTCATATCCCAGGATATCAAACTGTTGCAAGACACTCCAGCGATCCTGGCTGACGTCCGAGAAACGGTCGTTGCCAACAGGTTTGATTCCAAGACTCAGTTTACGAGACTGAGTGGACAGTTTGGCTACATTCGTAGCAGTATCGATGACATTCTTGCCTGGACAAGGAACGTGACGAATACTACGGTCGCTCAAGCTGCTTCTATCTTGTTTCTTCTCAAAACTATCATGGCCAACATTCAAGCATTGTTCAACCGGCAAGTTCAGACGCGATGGCAGATATTCAGTACGAGCTAACATCCATACAGGCTTTCACAATGTAGTCATCAGATCCTTGATGCTGTCACTCGTAACTAGTATGACCTGTCCAGAACAAAAGGTTGACGGAAAACTAATGATCCTTCAAGTGCCGCTATTCTCGAGGTCCGACGACAGATGCAGACCCTTACTCTGGTGGTTGAGTCCATCCCGCTACATCTATCTCTACCAGTCATAAGGTTCGACGATATTTCCGGCGAAAGCTGGGCGTTACCAAGCCAAGCCTGCCAAGCCATCGAGGTATGAGTTCTGCCGTCGCCGACATCATCGATGTAGACGTCTTGCTACGTCCCGGTTGTAGCTAATCCCTAGTAGTCTTTTACTAACATGATTGCCAATGTTGTCTATGCTAACGATGAAACTATGTCTGAATCCATGCACACACATCCGGTCTCCGTCAGAATACCGCCAAGCCGACCAAAGCCATTAGCCCAAATGCTCCCCCCAGGCTGTCATCTCAGACACTTCAGCGTCTTGGTAGATGCGACTACAGACACAAACGACCACAATGGCAGGATGTATGCTGCAAAACACCCCCGCTTCGACAGGTACGTTGCAGGGGCTGCTGTATGATGCTTGGTTGACGCCTCTTATAGTCCTATAACGTATTGCAAGGGGGCTCAAGTAATGGTTTCTTCTTCTCTCCTGACTCACGATTTCTGGGAGCGCTCGCTAAAAGGGCAGAACCGAATTGAATAGGACTTTATTCTGGTATGCCGCATTGTGTTTCTGAAATACTGTCATTTTCATTATATCTATGAACAAACCCGACGTTTATACGTCATATAATGAATGGCCTTGAGAAGGTCTTAGCCTACCTAAACAGTCGCCCTATTCTGGTTTGGGAACAGAGCATGCTGATCGTAATTGTGGCACGTATTAAAATACTGCATTTTTATAAACACCCGGCATGAGTCAGTAGAGCACGCGCCCCTTATTCTTGACATTGATGGCAATAGGGTGAGGCTCTGACTAAGAGAGCTCCCATATGACAACCCTCAGATCCACCTGGTTCTTTGAGGTCCATCAACTCGTGATGCTGACTTGGAATATATGCCAATTCCGGTACGAGGCTCGGACTAGAGAAAGCTGGATGCAAGAGAAGCAAAATTATCCATTTGGCTACACACAAACATACCCTTGCTCTATTTCGGAACTTGCGGGTAGGGACCCAAAACGCACCTTTGATGTCTCTACCCCATAGTTATGAATCCGTTCAAGGGCTTCGAGTGACATCTTGTAGCTTGTCAGCATCAGGGAAAGGGATGAGTGCATTCTGCCTCGGGAGAAGGTATGATGCGAGACCCCGTCGGGCAATTGGGAAGCTGAAATGTTTCGAATGCGAGAACGAGGTTGCAGATGGAAGGCTCAAAGTTACAAGTAGTATATTCGGAAAGTAGATGAGCTTGTGAGAAATACGGAAACTAGGGGGCAGAATGAGTTTTCCGTAATTTCAATATGGCGCAAGACGGAGGAGATGACTCCCGCTCCCGGGATCCCGCGGAGTACCGACGGGGACGGAGTTTTGTCTTTGGGGGACGGGGTTACAGCGGAGGCCGAATCGCCGGATGGAGCCGGATGAAGCCGGATGGGTCCGAGGGGGACGAGACTCTGTTCCTTTGAGTGATAGAATGTCAAGACAGGGGGCGCATGGTCCGGTTGAGAGCTGATGATGGCCTGATTCTTCTATGCTCTCGGAGTGTAATAAGGGAGCGGAACTTGGTGTACGTTGATCAAGTACAAGCCAAGACAAGCATACAATGGCGGCGTCATTAGATAAGTTGCCATGGACAGCAACTCGTCCTCAGCCTCTGAACCAACCACAATCTACACGGATCTTAAATTACACGCTCGCGATGACGCAAAAAAAACAAGACATGGTTCATCGTCTGCAGCGCCCCCAAAAGCTTGAATCGACAGCCAACACGTACGATCCTAGCTACCAAAGACAAGCTAGCGCCGGTGGACTCTGTTCCCCTGGCGGCAGTCGTTGGCGCTAGGTATTCTCGGGCGCGGCGCTGATCGGCTCCAGGTCCCCGGGAGTCCCGTCCCCCACGCGGACGGTTCCATGGAGCTAAGGAGGCGAGAGGCGCCAGTCATTGGATACTCGTTGAGGAATCATAGACAAGGCCCAGTGTACAATAATCAAAGGTCTAGGCTGACCAGAACTCCCCCTTGAGTTGGATAGGAGCACATGGACAAACACGGGGATCTGGCTTTGCGTTGACGTGACAGGGGCTCGCATTTCCCCCGGGGTAGATCAGCGAATCATCCATGCCACAGCAGTAGGGATCCTCGACCTAGGAAGACGGAAGTTCCCTCCCATGTGAAGGAGCGACTACCTAGTCATTGATTCGTACCTAGGGATGAGATGTACAAGACGATACTGTCATCCATTGTCGAGGCTATATTTCCTTGTTAGGCTAGCGTCCAGTGCAACACCATTTCAATGCTTCCATGTTGGTATTGTCCATCGGAGCACTAGCGTGCCTCGTGCTTGCCTTGTTTCTTGATTACATCCCTCCCCTCTCAGCTAGTATATCCTTCTTCCCCCCCCTTTTTTAATTCCGCTCCTCTTCTCTTCGTTGGTGCTGTTTATAGCCGTTTATTCCCAGTCATTCACTTACAAACGGGGCCTCGCCTCTCTCAATTGCTTCGATACCTTGTTCAAAAGTTGTCCATGGCTTGATCTTCGTCTTGTTCCGGGAAAACAATCTCCTCTCGTTGAATAACTACATCAGTTGTCACCATGGGGCTCTGGAAGGCCGTTGTTGAGCCAGCCCGCAAGTCTTCCGTGAATACTACTCGTCGGCCCTCACTGACGATGCTCCAGTCATTGTGCTGGCCTTTACCGCAGGATGTCTCATCAATCGCCGTCGAAACGACCAGGTTATCTATCAAGAGTCCCTAAACGAAGACATCGAAACAGGGCCACGATACGCCGACTCCCCGCCTCTCAAGTCTACCCTCGTCGCCTCTGAGCGTCCAGTCCGCAAAGCTCCGAATGTCTTCTTCGTCCTCCTCTCCCGCTTCTTCAATACCTTTCCCTTTCTCATAGAGATATGGTACTGGAACATGACATATTGGTGCGTCAAAAGCTGGCCTCGAGTCAATAAAGTGCTAACTTGGTCAGGATCTATCAAGGCCTTCGGGCATTCTCCGCCAGAATGATCGCTGGAAACGAAGCCATCTTTGACCGCGCACGAGACCATGCCATATCCATCCTCCAATTCGAGCGTTTCTTCGGCTTCGATATCGAACAGGGCTTCCAGGCCTACATCATGGAGGACCAAGCCTGGCTTATGCCCATCCTCGCCAAGATCTACTACTCCCACATCTGCCTCGGCGTATGCTTCATCGTCTACATCTACACCTTCCTACCTCCCTCAACTTTCCAGCGCATCCGACGAACCATTGCTGCCGACAATGCCATCGCCTTTGTCATTGTCACCCTCTACCGCTGCTCGCCTCCGCGTCTGCTTCCCCAAGAGTACGGCTACATCGACATCCTCCACAGAAAAGCCGGCGGTAGTGTCTGGAACAACAACCGCTTCCAACTGACCATTGCTGCCATGCCAAGCCTGCACTTTGGCACCGCCCTTTTCTTTGCAGTATGCATGTGCCGCTTCTCTCCCCACCGGTCCATGCGCATCATTGCACCCCTCTGGCCGACAGCAATGCTCATCACTATTGTCGCTACCGCCAATCACTTTCTCACAGACGCCGTAATTGGCGCCATGGTTCCCTTGCTGGGCTGGCGAGCTAATAAGATTGTTCTCGTTCTCAAGCCCGTCCAGGACTTCATCTTTGCGCCTCTGATCAACCGGCTGGATCTGGTTGATTCGAATGCGAGGGTTGTGCCCAAAGCACTGTAATGGCAGAAAAAGTTGGATAAGAATTGGTGCTTGCGTGTTCCTAACGGTTGAATCAAAGGCGTCGCTATTCATCTGGGTCGGTTTGGTTATCCTTATAAAAGAGCCTCGCAATACCCATTGAAGAGGCTTGACTATTAGCCGCAGTTACACCAGTAAATCGATAATAAAGTAAAGAAAGAATAGAGGACCTGTTATGGCTCAGCGTGCCCTTAACTTTGGCCAGCTTGGCCTATAGTAATAGCATTGACACTGATGCAGCGTTGAGTAACTCGCGTGTCTCTCTTGCTGCCCTTGGACCACGTCCGCCTATAGCTTCAAGACTTCGAGTATACTTGATAGACACAATCCAGACAGTCTCTCTGCCTTTATAAGTCAAGGCCTATCATCAAAGATATCACATTCATAGCTCTTTCTCTTCTCATATATGTCTTGGTATAATTTCACTTCCGAAAAAGTGACGAAACCACCCCCAGTGTGACAATCCGCTACAGGAGTGTGCATCTATAGTGAACATGTCTCGTTTAAAATCCACTCGTATCAGGTCTATCATATATCATGTATCTACTTTTACCTCTCGTATACACTTCCAGTCCCCATTCACTTGTCCTCCTTGGCGACCCTCACAACAACCTTTCCAAAATGCCCGCCGCTGCTCAGAAACTTGAAGGCCTCGTCCGCCTGCTCAAGCGCAAACACCTTGCACACGACAGGCCGCACACGGTGCTTGTCGTAGAACGCCACCATCTCCTCGAAGCGGTCCCTGGGCCCGTTGAGGATGCCCTTTAGCGTCACGTTCCTCCGCAGCGCGAGCACGTTGACGCCCACCTGCGGTGCCGCGCCCTCCTGCTTGTCCTCGTCCTTGCCCGCGAGGTAGCCGACGCAGTTGATAAGCCCGCCGAACGCGACGCTGTCGAATGACTTGCGCAGCGTGCGTACGCCGCCCGTCTCAAAGATGATGTCTGCGCCGCGGCCGGATGTGGCCTGCATCACGGGGTCCTGCCACTCCCAGTGCGTGCGGTAGTTAATCCCCGTGTCGGCGCCGAGGTCCTTCTTTGCGCGCTCGAGCTTGTCGTCGGACGAGGAGGTGATGATGGCGTCTAGGCCTGCCGCCTTTGCGATCTGCAGCCCTGCTACTGCGACGCCGCCAGTGCCCTGCAGCAGAACCGTCTCCTTTTTCTTGTTCCCGTCCGCGGGCTGGCCCAGGGGCCGCATGCCGTTGATGCACATCCACGCCGTGACGGAGGCGATGGGCAGACAGGAAGCCTCCTCGTCGGTGAGGTAGTCAGGAACCACGACCAATCCCGAGGCGGGGAAGCAGCGGTACTCTGTCAGGACACCCGGCAGCGGCAGTCCAAGACCGGAGGCCATGTCTTCCTCGACAATCTGGCCGGTGAGATGGGTCTGGTTGAAGATGGACATGACGCGGGTGCCCGCCTTGAGCTTGGCGGCCTTGGAGAGGATGACTGTTCCACACATGTCGGAGCAGGGGACCAGGCTCTTTGTGTCCTGGATGGTCTGATGGTGGTTGTAGTCGCCGTTGACGACTAGGCACAGTCAGTATAAAGGCACAGACAGAAGAGATCAGAGCCACACCCACCTTCAGTATCGCGATAGTTGAGGCTCACGGCGTGAACCTTGACGAGGACCTCTCCATCCTTGGGCGATGGCACCTCCCCCTCGCCAAACTCGAGCTTGTCTATGCCGTCCTGGCCCGTCGTCCACTGCTTGTTGGAGTGAGGCATCGACATGCCTGCTTCGGCCTTGCCAAACGGCAGAAACGAAGTGATGAAGTTTGCCATGATGTTGATAAGTCCTCTCTTGATGGAGATGAAATGTCGACGAGTCGTCTTCTCTTATAAGATGACGTCGCTTTAATGGATGAGGCAATGGCTGTTGTTAACCGTTTATCCTATCAAAAGAGCCGGGATGTTCGCTAGGACGTTTCAGGCATCAGCGCCGAGTGCTTGGTCCACGGGATTAATAAGCAGCAACCTCTTCAACCTTCCCAGCCGGTATTTCAGTGATTGTAGATAGCAAGCGAGAGCAGACGAACAAAGATGGTTTGGTACATCTGACTTTAATACTCCATCAAAGGTTTCATGATGCTGCACCTCAAAAGCATGTAGGCCCGAGGTAAACCACATAATCATCACACATCGTTGGCACTTACTTCTAATCAACAAAACCACATGTATTTCAACAATGCCAAATCCGCTCTCATCATCCAAGTCTTTCTTTCTCTCATCACATACATGGCACATCTCATCTCAAAGGTCCCATTGTCTTCACCCTTCTCACCACAACATCAAAGAATAAAGAGCAGATATTTCCCCCAATTCAGCAATGCAGCCATCCATCACAAACACCCAAAGACCCAGTCTCCTCGCTCCTCCTCTTGTGGCATCGCAACCAGGCAGACCCAGAATTAGTCAAGAGAGGCGAGACGAGACAAACCACTCCATGAACAGCAAAACCAGCACAACAAAGAATCATGAACCAAAATAAACCATTAGCAATGCAGATAATCCGGGGTTGTAAACTTTTTTCTTTTCCTTTCCAGCGGCTCGCCACGTCTCCATCGCCTCCATCCTTCACCTTCAGCGCACCCTGGTCTATAACCAGACTCGCCTGCCTTCAATCTTCGTCTCCGTCATCGTCGCGGTCATGTCAGGAGCGGCGTCCAGACAGGAATTATTTGGTGGGTATAGTAGTAATTTGTAGTTGCCGAGGCGACTTCTCCCATCGCTGATACTGTGCACAGTCTGACAGGAGAAGTCGGTATAGCTGTCTAGACGTAACGTCGTAAAACCGTCATAATCGTCAAGTGATGGTGGTAGATCTTGTCGGGGTACAACCTGGGGGTATTTCAGGGCATCCGCGCTGGCAAGCGTGTTGCACCTTTCGTATTGATCGCCCGTGTGTTGAATGAGTTCCTGTATCCAGATATCCTATCCCATACTCTTCGTCGGGCTGGCATCATCATCAAATCGGCCACACAACGGCGGCCAGTGTCGTCCCCTCCACTTCTCCAGAGTCGTAAAACATTCCCACGTAAAACTATATGCAATGGGCTCAAGGCGAGCTTGAGGACTGGCGCCAGTCGCCAAGGTATGTCAGTATTACAAGTCATAAAATCAAAATGCTGTGCAGATATCGATGCGTCGTATTCATGTCGTAAACCGTAACAATACGCGCAGAGCGACTACATCCAACCGCTGCGAATGCAGTGTCGGAATATTGACCAGTAGTCAAGACGTCAGTAAGACGACGATATCACCATCAGTGGTATCGAGAGGCGTTGGTGGAGCTAGAGCCCACTCGCGCACCGTTGTCTGACGAGTCTGTACTAGAATGAGCACGTGTCCAAAAGTTTACAAGGTTTAAAGTTCAACATACCGCTGCCACGCGTAACGTGGCCGTTAGCACGACGCCCAGCGAAACCAGCAGTGGTCTCCCACTCAGGTCCACGAGGCTGTCTCTCTGGGGCACCCTTGGCATTGCTGCTGGGTCGCTGGCTGCCGATGGCACCGGGAGTGCTTCGCGCCTGGCTCTGCATAGCGCCCGAGTCGTAGCCCAGGTTCAAGTTGCTGAGGCTGTTGAGGAGAGTCGGATCGTTCTTTGGGCCAGGAGTGCCGGAGCTGCCGGGGTGGCCAGATGGGGACATGGCACCACCCATGTAGTCGCCGAAGCGAGCGGTCGAACCGGGGCCCATGTTATTCATGCCACCGGCACCTAGATAGCTAGACGAGGCCTGCGAGGGGCTGGGCGTGAACGATCGCAAGTCGGCAAAGCTCTTGGCGGCCCGCAGGTTGTTGGGGATGCTGTTCCCATCAGGGCTTCCTGGAAGCTCCAGAGTCGGGCCTTGTCGTCCAAGCACATGCGAGTAACTGCTGCTGGCAGCCCTTGTATCGCGATCGGCGGCAAAGTCAAACGTAGCAGCACGGCTAAGACCGCGCTTGTGCATGTCTAGGCTAATGGCGGGCTGGTTGTGGATGTTGGCAGTCGGCGAAGGTTGCTGTCGCTTGAGTACCGTAAGCTGTCGCGAGTCTGCCTCACCAATCGACTGGTGCTCCAGACCCATGTGATGCGCAAGAATGTGAATAGAGCGTCGATGTTCAGGGGCGATTCCTGGGGGGAAAACCAGAATCTCGCGCGAATCATCCCGACGGAACATGGCCAGCTCGGTATAAAAATCGAGCGTTTGGGGGTCATTCATGTCGACGTCACCTGAAAAGGTTAGCAAAAGAAGTCAAGATAATGCATAACTAGCATACCTAGGTGAGCAGTGCTTCTCTGTTGTTGTGTTTGCGAAAGACCGCCAAGAGACTGAACAGAGCTTTGCTGGTGAAGCATAGGAGCTCGGTGCTGCTCCTCAAGCTGGCCACGACGCTCTCGCTTCTCTCGCTCAATCCGCTCTCGCTCTGCCTCGGGGAGCATCTTCTTGTACTCAACACGCAACTTGCGACCATGAACATCCATCCCATTCATCGCCTCAATGACCATGCGCGTATCCTCGGCAGACTGGAAATTAGCAAAAGCCAAGCCTCGGAAAACACCATTGTCAAAGTGGTAATTGAAGGCATAAGGTTGCGGGAGGTGCATCTCGAGCATGATCGAGGCTAGAGTTTCTTTGCGGACCGCGAAGGGGATGTTCTTGATTACGATGGCCGTGGGAATGAGCTGCTCGGCGTCGGAGGTGGTCGATCGAAGATCGGTCGGAGAGCCATGGGAGCCGGGGTGGTCTACGCGGAGGCCACCATTGGACATGGGGTTATTGTTGATCCCGCCTGAAAAGGGCTGAAGACCACCATGAATGCCTAGGCCGCTATGGTCGGTCCAGGTCTGTTTCCACGTCAGCCAAAGCACGTCACATTTCATCATGGAGTCACATACCTGAGGCAGGGCAGCTCGTCGGTTGACGTTCCTCTGGCGGCCCGGGCCGTTCACAGCTCCATTCACGGTAGCAACGCCGCCAGTGTTGTAGTTCCAAGCCTGGCCATTATCCAACATGTATCCCTGCATGCCCCCGGCCATGTTGTCCATACCGCGGGGGTTGTAACCGCCTCCAAGCCTTTCGGCGGGATAGAGTGCGGATGAACCTAGAGGAGGTTCGAAGGGGCGCTGCGACTGGCGAGGAAGCGAAAGGCCAGCACCATAGCCACCGGCGCCAGCATAATTCTGCCTCGAGGAGCTGGGCGACCGCCTGTTTGAGGTGCCGTAGTCCATGTAGCCTATGTCGTGTGGTTGTTGTGTCATTGTCCTGACTGAATCCAGTGTGGCAATCGGTTGCTGATGTTACCCAGCAGATCACTCAAGCAATGTACGTTGAAACGTGATGGTATATCCGAGCTGCCACGTGCAAGTTGTGCAAGCGGTGATGCAGGACGCAGGAGGGTATCGATGAAGCGGTAACGATGGATGTTTAGAAATGCGGCATCAAATCGTTAGGGCTCGTGGGTCCAAAAAGTCGTCGAGGTCGTGGAGCGGTGTGGTTTGGTGAGGGAGGAAGCGAACCAAGGCAAGAAGGGCTTGGATGGCGGGCAGCGGTGCCTGATATAACACTCGGCGATGGAGCTACAGTCTACGAGGAGCTGTAGCAACCTGAGGCGACAGCAGCTGAATAGCTCAGAAGCGGGTTTGGTTGGTGGTTGGCGAGAAGACAGAAGCTGGGTCCAGGTGAAGCCTCAGCCAACAGAAACAGCGCAACCGTAGTGAGAATACGATGGGTATCGTCGAGTGGCGACGGCGGAGGCGACAAATATAGCCAACACAACCAAGTAGGCCAAGACGAAACAAGTCCGTGAATTTGGGATTCGAGAGTGGCGGAGCAGCGTCAGAGCGTCACGTCAATCGCCCGTCGGTCGGTCACCGGGAGCCAAGATACTCCGTTGCTTTGGACAGGAGCGAGAAGTTTGATATTCCAAAAGCGCCACCAATCAGAATACAAGATGCGAAAAAGGGGTCGAAAATCAGGCAGAGTCGTCTCGTCTTTCGTCGTGATGTCGTCGTCAACGGAGAGATGAAGCTTTTCGACGAACCAGAGGAGCGAGTTGGCAAGAGGAGGAGGGGGCGTAAAAGAGGTCGACGGAGGAGCAGAGAAGAAGAAGTAGGATGTAGAAAGGGGAGGAAGGAGCAAGGGAAAAGATGGGAACAAGTCCTAGCAAATATCCGCGAAGATCTGGAACGGGAAACAGCGGACGGGAGACGGGAAGACGTGGTTGGGGAGGTGACAGTGGTTCCCGTTGCGTGGGAAATAAAATCGGACTGCCCTTTGGCTCTCTCTCTCCTTCTTGACTGGTACGAAGTGGAGGCGTTTTTTTTTTCCTGGGACGGGGGGGAGCACGGTGTGACGAGGCTGATAGTGGACACTGTGGTCCCTGGAGCAAGCCACACCCACGCTTCCAGTGCCAGTAGCCCTGCAGTGGGTCTCGTCCAGGCCTTGAGCGCTGTTGTCTGCCCAGGGCGACCAGGGCTGTGGGGCCCGTCCATCCCCTGAGCCTGGAGGCCATCAAAGCCGCCAGCCCTGGGGCCTCAAGGACCCGACTAGGCGACCCTGAGGTAGCATCGCAACCAGATTACACTTTCTAGTGCTCAAGATCCGTCGCTTAATAAGTTGTTCTCTCAAATCAAGTACGTAGCTCTGCATAGGTTTATCGATCAGCGTGTTATTGAGTTGCTGGGTGCATTTCTCATTCCTAGCTCGCTGTGGGGGGAAAGCCTATGAAAAGTCACAGATCCCAGCACCAGCCGCAGAGGAGGCTGGACGCTAGGAGCTAAAGAACGAAAAGAAAGCATTGCCCAAATCCACGGGTTGTTCTCAGCCTCTGAAGGTGGCTGACGGGATTGGATGCCGGCCCAGGGAGGCTGTGGAAGCAACCCCGCGTGATAGCCACGATGATGATGATGATGATGATGATGATATGGATTGGTTCCAGTCCCAGTTCCAAGGACGAATCCGCCAGCTGAGGTGAGCTCCAGCTGAGAGCATCCAAATCAAGTTGAATGTGGCAGATGGTCCAACAGTGCGAGCCAACTTTCCTCCCACACCGGCTTTGGGTGGGCCGGAAATGTCTGAGGTGTGGACACATCTGTTGTGTGAGTTTTGGTTGACTCTGTCGTGTTCATATCGACAGAATGGATACATAGTATGTCCAGGACATCTCCTTAGATTTATGTTGTGCATATTGCTATGCATTCTCCTACCTAGATCCGGTACTCCGTCCCCATGCTACCCAATGATTTGGGCCAATCCACGACTCGTTCTCAACAGCCCAGTAACAGCCAGGTCTGCGGGCCGTCATGACCGCCAATGACTCTGTTTTGCCCTGGCCTGACTCGGCGGGAGGAAGCATATCTGCAATTGACTCAGTGACGGCCAGCTTCAAGTCGTTGAGTGTGTTGCACAAAGTTCGATACACGGCTCATCCATCGCCGAACTGGATCACCCTCCAGAACCGAAATTTCATAACGCAGCGTCTGAAACAATACATTAGACCCATCAACGGTCGGCCAAGAGGCAGCCTACGCGTCGTCTCATAATACCGAAATGACTGGGTGACACTGTCCCAGCTGCGATCACTTGGTGTAATTACTGTAGGTACTGTATTTCTGTAAGGATCAAGGGGTAAAAGGGGGAGAATGGGGAGTCGAGATTGAGGCCTGACCATCAAATCTAGTCTTCATCTTGCAATTATGGCCCCCTTTCCCACGCGGCCGGCTTCAGCTCCCCGGACGCTGCTAGTTCCTCTATGCCCCGTATACTATTTAATTACTCCGTAGGAAGTGCCATACCTAGCACAATGAGGTCTGTATGGCGGATGAACGAATTTTCTTCTGCTGTGTTGACGCTTGGGCTCGGCCAACCTGCTCCATCGAGATGGCATGTCTCTGCTTGCTTTGTCTTGAATTCTAAGAACCTCTGCGCCGGTGCCGAATGAGATGTGCAGCATCCATCCATGTACGTGGTGATATGTCTCTGTTGAATCTCCGCTGGTCGCTCACGGAAATTTGCAGAGCTCGATTAAAATGCATGGTAAAGCAAATACCTAGCCAAGCTAAATCGGTTTATGTCACCGCCACGTGTATGGAGACGATGCACAGATCCTGGTGCGGCTCTTGTCAACAACCTCGATTGATTGATGGACTATCCGTCGATGATGATGAGGACGACTCATTTTAGGCACTTTAACCGTCCAACGTCCCCAACGTCGACGTTATATCCGAGCGCATCCAGTATGACAAACTGACGAGACTTGACTTTTTTGGCTTTCATAGACGAGACCGACTTCGTCTTTTTCTGCAACAAGCTTCCGATTCCGTCTCCATGCCAGCAGCGGCCCGTCGGGCGGGAAGCCAATCAGTCAGTGGACCTAGGCTTGTACGTACTTGTACAGTGTGAGACTGTACTAGTAGTTTTAATGCAAAAGGAACCAAAATGTCACATATCCATCATCACCTAGGAAACAGTATCCTGCTCTTCATTCCCCGACTCACGTCATCGCTGCAAACCAAATACAGCCTCAAGCTGAGGCAACTATCCAGCTCCAGCACCAGCTCAGCCGTCTCCTGCGATGCCCTCTCTCCGTCGTGAACCCCTTTTACTCTACGGGACTGCCCCTCTTTATTCACAAGCCAGGATCACCCCAACCCGCCCGCCTGGGCCATCTTCATGGGGGGCCTGATCTCAGGGCTCCCCAGTCTCCCCAGGGGTTGTTCGTCTCCAGCTCCCCTGTCCAGTCCCGGCACAGAGGGCCAGGCCGCCGAGAGAGCGGCCCAGGTCCCTGGAAATTGAGGTGGCCACTTGAACGGTTATAGTTGGGAGAGGGGTCATGCATGGTGCAGACCGTTCACAGTAGAAGCAGTGGACGAGAAGTGTTGACTTTGGTTGCCTCTACTGTACTCCGTACGCCCGTAACTATTCCTTGTTTCCTTTCTAGTTCAAGTGGGTCGCACTGTGATGAAGCAGCTAGAAGATCTCATGTTCTTCAAGGCAGGAGCGACTGGGTGACAGGACAATTGACAGGCGCCCGCTTTCACCAAGACCTATTAGGTTGCCATCATCAATCACGACCGGCCCCTCGTTCCCCCTTTCCCCCCTCGCCTCGTCCGTCGTCATCTGTCAAGTTCGAGAAGCCCACTAGCGCCGGTGCCTAGGACCGCAGGGTCTTGACGGTTCTGTTGGAATCCTTGGAAATCCAGCATCCCAGCTTAGCCTCATCTCTGAGATGCGCCGTCGCTCAGTTTGCCGTCCCCCCGGAGATGGCGGCTCAAGAAGTCACGCGGTCGGCTCTCCACCTCCACCGGCCCCTGACTGCTGAGATGAGGTCCTGGATTCCTCCAGCAGCGCCGGCACTCGGATCGCCTCCGCGGTGTCTCCTCGGTCGGCATATCTTGATGTTATTGATGCGCATACCTATTGCACGTTCTTTGTGGATGATATACACTCACCTTAGGTAAGAGGATGCCTGGCCCGACATGCTCAAGTCGACGCATGTATCAAGCTGTCACTGCCCATCACTTGACGATAATCCACTGGAGCACGTGTCTTGTCAACCTAGTCAACCATCCCTCAACACAGTCATGCGACACCATTCACTACACCCATATCTACCAAGTTGGCCCAGTTACCTACACCCATTGCTCCTCTATCCCGATACGAGATCAGGGCTCACTACCGCAGATATATGGCATGAAATGCCTTGCTCAATCAAACAACAATCACCAACAAACTATTTTGGCATTCGTACTTGGCGGGGGATCGACGTCAGCCACGACGACGCTGCAGTGTGAGTGTTGAGCCTCACGGCTTGCTTCCTTGATATCGCCACCCAGTCTCCGCTTCAGCAGGTCAAACCCGTCGGAGATCGCTCAAAGTCAGGCACAAAGCGGCAAGCTACAGCAAGATCTGCGAGATGCCCCAAGGGTCTCATTCCTAGAGTGCCATCCCGACGGCTTCGACTGCCCATGCTTCTATGCAGGCCTCCGCTGCCGCATCCTGCACGTTCGGCTGTCTGCAGCCCTCTCGCCTCTGCCTCGGTGTACGGCGACGCCATTCCCGGCCCTCGTCAAGCGACGCTGCCGACGCAGCCAGCTGACCCCGACCCAACCACGAGGCTCGGAAGCCACCTGGTCTTGCTAGTTCCGGATTTGAAGCCGAGGGTGCAAGACGAGTGTCAGCAGTTCCAGGGGTCAAAACGCCTCAATGACGCCTTGTGGTTTGTGCCTCGACCACTGTGCAAGAGCATTCCATTTCCCATCAAAGGCTTTTTTGGTGTTTCTCGATCGCACGTGGCGAGTCAGGTCATTGCTCTGGGAGCCTGGGTCTTGAGACCGGCCGAGACGTTGAACATGGCAATCTGGTTGATCGGCTCGGACTTATTTGTCACCGACGAACTGGGAACATGACTGATTCTGCAAGACACCGTCTGACGAAGCCGTGTCGTTGCTCGCTAAGGTTGCTACTTTACATCAAGAGAGAATTCGCGATTCGACCCATAAGAAGAGCCTCACGCTGTTGAGGGGGCGTTGACAGTTTCCAGTGTTCGCACACCCAGCTTTGAGGGACTATTTATCTCGGGACACCCGTTTATCTTGCTAATAAAGGTATCGCTTCACATAGCAATACCGTTTTTGGAGAGATTCGTGACGGGAGAAGACTCATCACTTGAACATTAGGGTGAGATGTATACGCGACCACTCCTACTTCCTGGCCCATTTGCAAGGGCACTTTCTCAAGCTATATTATGGCTATTGGGCCAGTATCAATCAACTTGTGATATCGGTTGCAGGAGAACTACTTCGTACAGTTCCTAGGTGGTTAGTTCATTTTTGCTTTCATTCTCGGCGCTCGGTTGCTCGTGATCTAGAACCTACCACGGTCTAGTACCTACCACTATCTAGGACCTACTACGATCTCACCACCCCGGCCAACTGCAGCAATACTAAACCGACTGTTCAGGAACTCGTCCATGGATATCCTTATAGCACGGCCCGCTCAGCCTTAGGAGTAAACTCGGCAAAGACTCGTTGAGCAATCTGCTAAGCCACCCTTCGCGCTCACAGTCCTTTCTTTGGAAATGGCTGAGCGCAGTGTTTCAAGGGCGAAATGATCACTCGCAATGTGGAACCAGGAACAACGGACACCATTCATGAAATTATTTCCTAACAGAATACGTCATGAAATTGAGAGGCAGTTGAGGCCTCGAGCGCAATGTATTTAATTACCAAAAGTCGGTGTTTCGACTCGAGCCCAGACTGATGACCACTACTTTGATGACGCGTAAGGCTGCTTGTAGTCTTCAGCACCTCGGGCAAAGAAGTATACAGCTACGGAACTGCGGAGTGGGTTTGAATGAATCCATTCGCATCCATGGGTAACCCCGATGAATATGAAAATGCCGAGTTACGGAGGAGGAGCGGAGGATGCGGAGGATGCGGAGGATGCGGAGGACGCGGAGGACGCGGCGGACGCGGCGGATGGGCGGCCTTTTCAAGTTCGCTTAAGGCCCGCGCCGTTGCACGCACCGCTTCTGGTATCTCGTATCTCGGTAAGAGATCATCGTCAGTGGCATCATCCTTTTTATTGATTCCTTCCAGCAACATGTAAGATGACGCGCGTGCGAATACGCGAGGCTTGACCGTTTTTGCTATTTTCGGTTGCGACACCGTTAATACATCCATAGGATCCATAGGAGTAAGCCAACAGCACAGCAAAGCGAAATGTCGCCTTTCTTTCGTCTCCTTCTCGTTCGGTTGCTCTCTTATAAGTAACTTAGTTACAATCTCTCTTTAACTCTATCTTGGGTGTGCCAGTTCTGAAGCTCTTCGACGTTGGGTTGGCAGCCCTTGTACACAAAGGAATTCCCAAAAGGCAGACGGTCTGACTTAACATGCATTTCCAAAACCTCCTTCTTGCGGTTGCATCCGCCATCTTTTTTTCTCTCTCGGTCAGCTCCGAGTCCATCAACCCCAACGGTAGCATCAACTTGGTCGAGGATGAAGCACTGTTCACCTTCGAGTACGAGACTCTAGACCCTCACGAAAGAAACTGGATCGGATTACACAAAGACAGAAGCATCGGCCTCGTTCAGAATGGTGTTAAGAGGTCCGCAAGGATACCGGTCGCTTGGGTATATGCCCCCGAGGGCAAAGGCACAGTTCGAATCCCGGCTGCAAGGCTTCGACCTGGAAGATATACCGGCATCTTCTGCGCAAAGAATGGCTACGACTGGCTTGCAAGTCCCCTTGTCCTATACTTCGACCAAGAGCAGCAGCCTGGTCTGGACTTCGTCGTCAACGAGATCACGCTTCGGAATGCGCGGGCCGATGAATGGTACGGAGCTACCCTCGCCGGTTTTGTCAGGGGTAGCCCCAAAGGCGTCGCTTTTAAGAAAGGAACTCACGCGCCCGAATGGCTTGATCTTGGGCATGACGGCATCATCTGGGGTAAGCCAGGCCGAGCGGCACAAGATATCACCTTTACCGTCTGTGCGATACGTGGCGAGTTCACAGCATCGATCAAGGTGACGATCCCCGTGAGAAATAGGAATGAGATGATGGTCAATCAACTCCGGGTCATGTCGATGAGCCTGGGGTCCAACCACACCGCGTCCCACGACAACCAAGTCCGATTCATCGTCGAGTCTAAGGCAGACATCATCGGTCTCCAAGACGACAATATGGGAGAGCGAGCAGCGAAGTTGGCTGGGGCCCTTGGATGGTTCTACTGGGCCAGCAAGGAGAGCCATAGCATCCTGAGCAAATACCCCATCTGTTCCACGATGGAGAACGTTGGCAAGACAGGCAGGGCGATAATTTCGTTGGATGGGGAGTGGCAGATGGTCAGCTTTTGGGTCGCGCAGCTCAGCGCTCAGCCCTATGGCTTCTGCGACGGGGGCATGTCTGCCGATCAAGTCATACAGAGGGAATCCGATAATAGACGACCAAAAGAGATCGAGACTATACTGCGCGCCATGGATACGGACCTCGAGTCAGCCAACATTACACCCGTCTTTCTCGTAGGGGGCTTCAACGCGCCCTCGCATCTCGACTCGACAGGCAAGCACTGCGACTTCAAGTGGCCCACGTCAGTCAAGCCCCTCGAAGTCGGCCTGGTCGACTCGTTTCGCGCAGCGCGTCCGGATCCGGATCCGTCTCCTAATGAGGGCATCACGTCCGTGGATAAGACGGAGCGGCTTAACTTTGTGTATCATAAAGGAAGTGGCCTCGAGGTAGTGGATTCGTGGGTCGTTATGGCTAGCGAGCCAGAGTATGGGGCTGTTGTGACTCTGTATAATGTCACGGATAGTATTTGGGATATGAAGATGCGGAGGAGAGTGTAGATACCATGGGGTTACGTTTTACGAATTATATACCAAGCAGAGCGCTAAAGCGTGTGTAGTAATGTAATAGAAACTGCGCTTCGCTTGTCGGTGATTTCCATGAATCAAGAGATTTTTTGTTTGCCTTTATAGTGACTCAAAAGCTGAGTAACAACTATGATGAGAGGAGTCTATAATAACCTAGTCAAGTCCAAGTTCCGCCGGTTTCCATGGATATGACTACTAAGGAGATTCTATGCCGGAAAGTCACTAATAGACTCAACAACACCCCTGACAACCTCATCAAGATCCTCTTGCTTGAATACAAACCGCTCAATTTAAACAGCCTTGTGTTTGTAATCCTCTCCGTGTCCCTTTCGGAACTGCGCCGAGTAGAACTTGGGAACAGCAGCCATCTGGTCCCCGTTCTTGAGCCTCTCGTCTCACTCTTTCGCCAATCCGGCGATGTCCTTGTGCTTGATATCCCAGTCCACATCCGTGGTGCCGGTGGCTCGCTGCACGCTCCACAGCATCTCTTTCTGAGTGACGTGGAAAGAATTGTAATATAACGTCTTGTTCTTGTACGTAGCAAACTCTTCGTCAGGCAAGCTGAGCAACTCGGCCTCAGCTTTACCGACGCGCTACAGGGTAGACGCATTAGTCGGTGGGCAGGATGTACGGCACGCCAGCCTTGGCCGCGGCGCGGATGAGGGGCTCCTGGGCGCGCATGGCGGTGTGGCCGAGCTGCATGATGAGGCCCTCAAGGGCAGAGCTTGGGGGGTCATTTGGTTGTTTTCGAAAGTGACTGTGTCGAGGCAGTGTTGGATTTGGTGTGAAGGTTGTGGGTGTAAGTGGTGATGTCCAACTCTGATGACCCGGACTTGCGCACCATCTTATACTCTAACCATTTTCTTTTACATGACGCGGAGCCATCTCAATCCTCATCTACTGAGTCTTCCTGTTGCCTTAATTCCCTGAACAAATGTTCGCTGTTTTGATAAGTTTGTTGAACTTTGTCCATTGTTCATCTGTGCGCGCTCGGACGATCGAGTGCTCCAACTTGGTAACTTACAAAGTAAGCAACTTGGTAGATACTTGGGTGGTCGGTATTCCATTGTATCCGATGAGGCGTTTTTAGCGGACCTAGTTATATTTGAAATGATGAAATTGATATGTTTGGTCTGTTTTGAAGCCCGAGTCATCTCCATCGTAGGAAAGCATTGTTGAGGTTAGGTGTTTAAGTGGTAGCGTCCAGATGTATAGTACATGCTAAATAAGAGGACCTTAGTGCAAAGAAAACGATATATTTTATGTTAAGCGCAATTCTGTCTTGATTGTAGTTTAAAGTATTTAATTGATAAACAGCGACGACCCATAGTGATGGGGATGAGATGGTTTGGTTAAACCTGAGGAGACGCTATTAATAAATCAAGCTTTGACTTGTTGCGTCTTGAGTTTGTAACGATCAAGACGGTAGGCAACCAACCCTAGGTAGGTAGTCCAGGCAGTTACGGCGGTGTGATTCCTGTCTGACATCCTATTCCGTTCGTCAGAATCATAGCTTTCGGGTTCCATGTCATTTTCCAAGGGCCCTTTCGGCACGCAATAGAACTATCTCAAGGGTGGTTGTTTCGGCCGATGGATGTAGAATAAGTAGGTACCTAGGTTACATAATGCTGGCTTTAGTACTAAGTAGGCCGAGGTGTCGTGCATGGCAAATGCTCGGCTAACGGACGGCAGGCTCAGCCACCTCACGCACAAGCCACAGCGGGACACGATCGTCTCCAAGTCGAGCCTTGGTTTCAACCGTCGCCGACAATGATATCTCAACCAGCGTCCATCCAAATGCTCTCTTCTACCAGGAAACGATGAGCTCCCACGTCTGTCTCGGGAGACATCTCAGCAACTACTCGGTAAGTATGACACCAAGCAAAACGGCCCAGGCAAGCCACATCCGTGGTTATGCGGCGAGCCGTGGCAGACGCATCGCAATCAGACTGCCCGCTTGGCCAGAGGTGAGCCGACCACGTACCAACACAACTCTCCCGCTATGCATCATGGGAAGTTGAAAGAAGTCTCTTTCAAATCTACACGGCTCAATCTCTCTACTGTTGCCCTTTTTGTCACTTGTCCTGTACTGGAGCCAGTGTCTGCTGGCCACGATATCCCAGGCCTTTCTCTTCACCCAACTTCGGTGGTGGCCCATCTTCCTCCCGGGTCTACTTCGGGTCTTGCAGCCAATGCCTGCCCCCAAGTGGACGAAGCAGGCGACCTACCTTGACAAAACTGAACCCAACTTAAGCTACAGGTACCTCAGGCAAGTACCTCACGCAGACCAGATCGCCCTCACCCAGGCAGAGCCTGAACAACAGCATCCAGCGCCCGCTAAATTTCTGCCACCACGATCCAATCCTTCCATTCGATCCCGCGTTTCCCACCATCAACAACATCCCCCGCCGACTCGATCGATATCATCACCGCGTTCGAATCCGTAATTCTTCATCGCCCGATTTTTCGTACCTTTTATTTTCGACTTTTTTCAAACCCCACGCGCCTATACCGACAATGCCTGGCGGCAAGGGAAAGTCTTCTGGTGGAAAGAGCTCCGGGGGCAAGACGAGCGCTACCGAAGGTCCCAAGAAGCAGCAGAGCCACTCTGCGCGCGCTGGTCTTCAGGTGAGTTGACACGAGTTGAGCAGAGGACGAGCTTGCTTCGACGGTCGATTTGCGCGCATCCCAAGTCCCGCATACCACGCATATCTCGATTTACGATCTACCTCCCGACGCGTCGATCATCTCCGCACGACGAAAAAACCTTTTCACCATGGCGGCGCATTCTCCTTTCGAAGCTACCGTCGTGTTTACAACCGCGCCACGAATCTCAACTAGCTGCTGATGTGTTGGAACGACGAGCGACAATGCTCGCGTGCGGAGCTGATGCGGGATGACACGGGATGCGCGCAGACAAAATGCGTCGTTGTGCGAGTCTCATGGCCCACAGCGGATTTGTCCCCAGTTCTTACTGACGTCGCGTTTCCCAGTTCCCTTGCGGTCGTGTCAAGCGTTTCCTCAAGCAAAACACCCAGAACAAGATGCGCGTGGGAGCCAAGGCTGCCGTCTACGTTACCGCTGTTCTCGAGTATCTGACTGCTGAAGTCCTAGAGCTGGCAGGCGTAAGTTTACCAACCCCGATGAGTCACTGCTGGTGCCTGATGCGGACGCTGACCTTGTCCAACAGAACGCCGCCAAGGATCTCAAGGTCAAGCGTATCACTCCCCGCCACCTCCAGCTTGCCATCCGCGGCGACGAAGAGCTCGACACCCTCATCCGCGCGACGATTGCGTACGGTGGTGTGTTGCCACACATCAACCGCGCCCTGCTGCTCAAGGTCGAGCAGAAGAAGAAGGCCAAGGCGCTCGAGGGTTAAGACAGGGGCTTGATCCGGGGTTTGATTTTGCGACTTTACTTGCTTCGGTTTTGTGGAATGCTGGTATATGGGACGGTGCTGCAGAAATGCTTTGATTCATTCGAAGAGGGCGTCGCGAGAAGACGCATGTCCGCACCACGACGGCTTGGATAGCCGAAGGCGACTGCGCTGTTGAAAGGGCACACGAGGAGTCTTGGCGTCGGTCTCGACGAAGCGGCGCCGATGATGAAGAGGTCCACGCCATGATGGATCGCCTGTGCCATTTCCGCTGCGAGAGCGGTGTACAACAATTGTGTTTCGCCTCGGTGTCCAGTATGCGATGAGACAAGGAACCGCTGTGCTGATGGACTGGATTAGGTAGACAAGGAGAAGACGGGTTCCTGCTGAGTCACCGATATATTGAACAAGAAGTTATGAATTTGGAGTGCAATTTTCTACTCTAGTCGAGTTTGTACTAGGCAGGTATTGTTTGAGCCATTAATATAACCTGTCATCTCCCCTCACAAATGAGTAGCCACGCCAATACCTTGCCGAGTCCTCATTTTCTCTCGACCATCCTCCAAAAAGTTCCGTACCCCGGAATACATGGCTCCCATATCTAAGCACGCTTCTTCCCCTTTCGCGCCGCATTGGGCTGATCCTTGAGTTCGTCGCCCTCATCAGAGGAAGAGCTGGAGTGATCGTTGGAGTCGGGAGTGCGTGGTGAGTGAGTGAACCAGGCGTCTTGCTCGCGATCCTCGTACGCCATGATGATGTCGTCGGTTTCGTCCACATGCTCGGGGGTGGTGATATCCATCTTGGGGGTGTTGATGACTGGCTCAGGAGTGTCGATTTCTGGTTGGAGAATGCCACAGATGGGAGCTATCTCTTCAAGGTCGCCATCGGCTGGGGGTATGATCTTGCCGACCAGCTCATCCGAGAGATTCTCCTCAATGTCGGCGTCCGAGACGCTCATGAAGGCCCGGTACCGCTCATGGTGGCACTGGCTCGGATAATCGCAATCCTTTTCGCAGTTGTACGTCTTTCGCACGAACCTCCTACGTCGCTCCTCGGTGATCTCGAGCCGCCTCTCGTGCTCAAGCTGAGCCCTCTTGACCTTGCGCTCCTTACCGGAAGAGTCTCCAAGCTCGCGCATGCTGCGACGCTTCCAGGCGGCGGGGTCCTCGACGAAGGCGGTGCGGAATCGGCTCCAGTCGTTTTTGATGGTCCAGAAGTCGTAGTCGAACTCGACATTGGGGGTCTTTTTGTTGGCACGGAGGCGACGACGGCGGCGGCGGGGCGAGGAGCGGGATGTGCCAATGCTCAGGGTCGCGGTGCAGGAGAGGCAGCGGCGGGTAACGGCGATGTTGTACATGACTTGGCAGCGATGGCATTGCCACTGCCAGGGAGATGCCATGATGGCGGGAGGGGACTTTGAGGGGGTTGAGGTGTGGATATGCATCATGGAGGTTGATTGTGGTTGTGAGTCGTGATGGTGTTGAGACGAAAGTAACGAGAGATGATTGACAAAGTACGATGATTAAAAGAAGAGAGAAACGAAGCAGAAGAAGGCAAGTTTCTCTGGAGAAGTGAATGGGTTGAGGGGGAAAAGAAACAGTCCTTCATTGCGGCGTTGGGGCCGTTTTATCTATTGGCCTATTGACCTGTTGATCCCGAGCTCCCAAATGTGAGATCAAAGTGAGATCAAAAGTGAGGATCCTCAGGGCCCCCTGCACAATGACCGAAACTCGGTCCTGCACAAACGGCTTTGGTGAACACTGCCAGTGCCATTGTCTGGGGGAACAAAGTCACTGGGTGGCTCGTCTTTGTTTGCAGTGACAGCGGCAGGGCGGAGATACTGGGCTGCCTTTGACTGAACAGAGTCGTCATTCATCGATTAGTTGAGAGTGATTGAATCAAAGAGCATTAACTGGCTCTTGACATCAAAGAAGTGTGGGCTTGGGACGTATGTGATGGGCACTGATAGAGGGCCGTTTATAACATAGGATTATTCGATTAACGCGGTTGAGTGGCTGCATAAAGAAAACATCGGGACCGTAATATTGCATCATTCTACGGTGAGGTGATGCACATCGTAGCGGGTTGGGTGGTTTCTCGAAGACTCGACGGTTAAACTCTGCATGTACTGATGGAGTCTCTGGAACTCGATGTTTGACTGCTGAGCTGGATACCGTGCTTGGTGATTGGCTGGTAATCTGGACTATTCAATCTCACTTTGCTTCTTCTTCTTCTTAGGCTAGACTACCCAGGTTGGGAAAAGGACGGCCGTGGTTTTCCTTTAGTTATTCGTCATCCAGTCGAAGCCAGACATTACAGAATCACGTCAGTCACCAAACTAACACTACACGTAGGTTACCATATAAGTCGTAACTCGGCCTCCTGGATTAAATTTACGCTTGCTTATATCCCCTTGTGCAGGGTAAATTCTAGGTATTGATATGCAACGGATAAAGCAAACGCCAAGCATCTCTACACTAACCTCAGGACAAAGATGCTGCAATCCAGTTTATTTTATCCCAAGAAGCCCCCTGTAAAGGTTCTCAAATATATTTTCTTCATATCAGCATTCAATTAAGCTCGCAAGGTAAAAGACTTTAATTACCTACGGAAAATAAGGAGTTGCTATGATGGAGACCTCATTTCCGCAACTGCTTTCGATTGCCACTGGCATTAACACTGCGTCGGTTTCCGCTGTAAAACAATACCTCGTCGAAGTTGTCTGCAAACAAGATGACTCTTGATGTTTGCTCCAAACCCATCGGGAATCACTTTGAGCTTGTATGCCTTTGGCCGAGTATTCCACAGGCTCGGAATGACCGAGAGATTCCCCTTGGCTCTGGTCTAGATGGCGCTTCTCGAGCTTGCCAAATGTTTTGAAGCGGGGGTTGTAAGGTTCACTTGATGTCTACTGAATAATGCGTATTATATATTTGACTTTATTATAACCTTAAAGGGGATAAAAGTACAAGTAGAATCAAGAGGACATGGCAGTAGAGACTCAAGCCTTGCAACCCAGTAACTCAGATCAACAAGGTTGGATACCGCATCGCGTGCAGCTTCAATATCTCGAAAAATTCCATTCAGCCTCCAGCTATTTCTCCAAAACAACAATACACAGCTACCTGCAATGGCCTTCCGAACAATGCTCCAGGCAACCACAGGCCCGAACCGCATGGATCAGTTGAAGCTTGAGGTCGGCCACCAAGGCTCGAATGAGATTGGAATAATGCATATACTTTCATTCCCAACCCTAATGTTAGGTTTATGTTTAGTACGCACTCGCCGGCCTGAGGTCTTCAAGGCATTTCCGATGGATGAAGCCTTTTTCTTGTTCGTGACTGCCCGATGGCTATCCTCAGGCACTATAAAAGGGGCTTCTCCTCCCCGCTGCATCACTGCTCCAACCTCACCTTGTTCAACAACACTCCCTCTTACCTTGATCTTTCTCAGGTTGCATGTGCACCTTCACTCATACCAGCTTTACGATGCCATGGCTTCCTCCTCTCCTTCATTCTTCCAACTCATCGATATGGGGAAACAAAGAAAATCGACTCACGGCCCCCAAGAAAGATGCATCTCCTCTCAACAGATCCTCGGACAACCATCGAGCAGTACGGAAAAGGTGCAAGGGCCTTCACATCAGGTACAGGCTCGTACAGGGCTGGTTTTCTTCCACAGAGAACAACAATGACAAACACATCGATGGCCACTTTCTGGGGCCATGGGATAGCAACGCCTCCCTCCAGACCAGCACCAAGGCGGGATCTGCTCGCAGTCACACAATGAGCTATTCTCAGGTTCGCGCCATGAATGCCTGCATGCATAACATTCCGAGTTAACTCTGCAGCTGCACCGCAACACACATCGAAGATTTCACCACACTTCGACAAGCCTTACCTAAGGAAATGCAACACCAGTCTCTCGAAATCGTCGGATAAAGGGTCAGCTGCTTCCCTTTATTCTCACCAGCAGCCCTCTTCACCTTTGAGTTCGCACAAACATCAATGCTGCGACCGACTCCAGGCCGGCTCGAGAGTTCATTACAGAAACCCAAACGACTCGGGCATTCAGAGGCACTAAAGGCAATTCGAAACAGTCTCCCTGTTCGGCCCGCATGGCTTCATAGTTGAGACAAGCATACGACTACTGGCAGAATCAACCACGTTGACGACGCTGAGCTTCAACAACAGCAACAGCTCAACGGACACCGCGAGGCCAACACGTCTTTGCATTCAGCTGCATTGCCGCGAAAAGCCTACATTTAGGTGCCGGAATATTGACCGACCCCCCTTTCTACAGACGACGCAATAGTGCGCCTTTGAACCGAAACTTCCCTATGGCTTGGCATCGACTGGCCCATCTCCAACCGCTGTTCACATGGANNAGTTCTCATTGAAGCATTTGCCACTACCACCAAGACCTGCACTAGAGGCTTCCCAGCCTCGTCTCTCGATAGCCTCTGGAGACCATCATATGTCTTCAGATAAGGACAACTCAGCAGCGCCCTGCCTCGTCATAAGCTCCTGCTGGCATGCAGTGCCGTGTCTTGTGGGAGGTCAGCCTAACTACACTTGGCTGTGTTGTCCTCCTCGTGTCAGGAGTAACCGAGCAAGCATGGCCACAGTTCCTTCGGGGACTCACCTTGTGGCTCCCCGGCATCCTCAAGTCACGCTAGAGATGAATGGGTCGACTCCA
>JABEYC010000038.1:0-60891 GCA_013266195.1 Fusarium zealandicum | reverse complement strand
CAAAGGAGCGTTTGTTATCGTTATTAAGAGCTTACTTATTCATTAGTAAGCTCTAGTCCGACGATCGTTATAGTCTATTATCTCATGCAACAATAGTAAATAACGATCTCACTTTCAACAGCATCATTTGAACAAGATACATGAGTCTAATAGTGCATTGCCGCCCTCTGTCCTCGGCAAGTTTGACTTTGAATGTCTAAAGGCGGTTACTTAAGGGGTGAGGGCCAGGCTTTTTGGCATGCAGATGCTCATTTCTTTGTTGGGTAGCTACCTATCACTCCTGCAATCAAACGCTGCAACGTCTGTCTGTCAGGGAGAATTTCATGTGACTCGGTGAGTGTATCAAATTTGGCCACTCCCCGATTTAGCAATCAGCGTTTTCAGTCGAGATTACGTGACCAACTTTTTCATTACCAGAACATATACTCTTGTAGTCACAGAAGATGTCATATGAGGGATTGTCATCCTGGCAGTGTAGTTCTAAAGGAGATCTCAGGATTGGAATCGTGGCTTTAGCATATTATCCTCTTTGGTAAGGAGATACTTACCAAGACTGACGAGGGTGAGAGTTAAGGAAAGGATTTATTACATTCCCTAGACGCAATATATACCATCAAAAATAACTATATGACTTGAAATGGACCACTTGGTCTCTGTGTTAGTTGGTTAGTCAGAACTTGACTTGCCCTCAGGTTCAATTTCAAACAGGCCAAGATTCTGCCAAGTATCTAAGTCTACAAACTCTGCAGCAGGCAATCGTAAATACTCTTGCTTGCCAGTGGTCAACAGATCATCACAGACATACAGGATTCAGTGACTCAACGTATCTTGTATCTTGGACTCAAGATACACGCAATCACTAAGTATTTGCCCAACTACCTACTTACTCTTCAGGAACCCATCCAATCTGTTCAATAGGCCACCTAATCCTCAAACGGTACTCATCCTTGAGCAGAGCAAATATCCTTCCAATGAGATGAACAGACCACCCTTCAAACCACCAGAACTTTTCCAACTCTCTCAGCAAGACACAAAAGAAGGCAAGCACACACAAAGCATCCTCGTCGACCTTCTTCAGCAGCGCCAGGTAGTCGTCGCTGACCCTGTGAAGCCAGCTATACACCAAGCTCAACTTATCCTGATCACTTAGTCCCTCGTGATGAAGGAGTATGTAGCTGACATTGAGAGCATCCACCGCCTCCGATTGAACAGCCCGTTTTGGCTCGTCCTCGGCTGTCTTTTCACAAATGCCCTTTTTTAGATCGATAAGAAACTCACTTTCTTCAGATGAAAGCAGGGTCCAGAAACGCTCGTTTTCCAGGGTCGGCTGGAAGATCATTGCCATGGCGGATGAGAAGATTGCGCTCTCGGCGCGGACGAGACTGCGGATGCCGCGTAGGAGATAAAGCCACTCACGCACGGCTCCGTTGCCAATGATGAGCATGTCTTCGGCTCTTCTAGGGCTGACCAGATTAAAGAGCAATGTTAGGACCCCAAAGAGAAAGAGGGGACTGCAGTTTTTTGGGGTTATGGTGGTTATGATGGGCAAAGCGCCTTCCAGCGAGGCTGTATGGTATGCAGCTGCTTGTGTGAGAAGTGATACTCGTCGTACCGAGTTGTAGCGAGCTATTCGGGGTCCTGAGATGGCAAGAATCGCGTCGAGGATGTACTGAGTTGTGAAGCCAAGCTGGGGGACATTTACCCGCTTGAGATCGCGCAGATAGGGTGCGGTAGCCAAGGTTGAGGCAGTTGAGATGGTGAAATGATGGAGGAGCTCGAGGCTGAGAATCGATGAAGCAGAAGCAAGAGTATCTGTGGTTGTCGCTACTGTGGTCTTTGCCTTTGTTGATGATGGGAAACCGCACTCAATGTCCCATCTGACGCAATTCAGAGACAAAGGACGGTGTTCATCGCACTACACACCAACTATTCAGTCTCTATACTTATTGAGCCTCCTCTCTAGAGTCGTACGTACCTTGACCTTTCTCTTCTTGAAAGTGCGGCAGCCACTGCGGGACTTGGTATGCGGCCTGCAGCGGTGGCTGATGCTGTGAGTTCGAGCTGGAGGCATTCTGTCTTTCTTTGTTGCGTCTCTTTGGGCAGAATTGAGGAACATAACAACCATCAATAGCAGAAGCGAAGAGAGCGAGAATGCGAAGATCGTGGCCGGGATCAAAGCGCGACCCAAGTGGCCGAGTGGCCGAGCTGCGAGCTGACATGGTGTCCACCAATAAGAGACTGAATGCTTCGACTGCGGATCTTATCCGAGTCCGAGATATCTGCGAATCCGAGAACTTCGAGCCTCAGTGTGTGTTGCGTCGCTATCAGACAAGTGCCATCGGTACTGCAACAGCTGATAGCCTTATGACAATACACTAGTTCAACCATGGCAGATGGCATACTCCAACACTGAGATGAGTCCTGCCTATAGTTGTGAGATAGTGCAGCTTTAGTACACGGCACAAGCCCATGCATTACATAGATATTTGAATGAGCCTGGCGGTTGATGCGCCTTATGATTCAAGGAACATTCAGCAGCGCCTCACGTCAGAAGATGCGTAGCAATTGGCTCCTTAATTTGGCGGTCTTTCCGTAAGATATCATGTACGCCAAGTGCTGATGCTTTCGAGATCACACGATGTGACGTATAACAAATGAATTGACCGGGTCTAGAAAAAGTAATACAGCACCTATATACTATGCATCTACGCAAAAGACGGAATAATACTACCCGAGCTGATGAGTCCATTGCGATGGAGCGACGAGTAGGCCAGTAACGCGTAGAAGAGAGCGAGGCCTGGGCTTGTGTCGCGTGCCATGGCCATCGTGACAAGTTCGTTCCGGATCTGGGACGTTGTCACTCCAAAAGTGACCAACGAGAGGTGTGCTATTTCGTAAACTAGGCGAGGTTATTAACGACTTCATAGATGGTGCATGTTCCAGCTTACAGTATTGGAACGAGTCCGTGTGGCCTGCGTGTAGTTCTCGCAGCTTCCATAGGTCCGGAGAGGACGGAACACTGTCTATGCGGAGGGATAGATATCTATACAGTTCCACATCGTGCCAACCTGTGTTGATAAAGAAGAGGCTGCTGGGAATTTGACTTGGATCATCTAGGAGAGCGATCACTTGCGGTGCATCATGTCCCACGATGGCACGTTTGGTATCGTTGTTCTTGGGCCATGACAAGCGTGATTCGTATCCTTGGCACTTTATCTGAGATCGAGCACATTTCTTACATGTCGGTCGGCTTTCATCGCATTGGATCTTGCGAGCTGAGGGAGGCAGTTAGAGAGAGGCTTTGGGTACAAGCACTACACCAGCCGCTACTAACCTGCACAAGTCCAGCATCCCTTCCGAGCCTTCATTTTGGTCATGTTCGCGGGGTATTTTTGACGCGATGAGTGTCTATCGCCGAGGCCGAGATATGACGAAGCTGACGATGGAAGAGCCCCAACATCTCGGCCAAAGTTGCTGTCGATGGGGGCGCTTACTTTGTAGATAGATGCACCAAATATTATCTCGTGGCTGAGCCAGTTTGTCATCAGTCAATAAGCCCTTTCAGGATACGCCCTTTCCCTGGCGTGGCTATATAGAATAGTGTCCCCCTCTATTTCTCTAAGCATTCTTTTCCCCACACGAAGCAACTTTTATCGAGGCCAAGATCTCACTCACAATCTTCAGGGTATCAACGAAGGCTCGCGCTCGTCTTTTTGTCTAATGCCGACATGGAAGATCATGGGTATACGTAAGCTCGGAGTGAATTAGAAATCAGGGACAGATGAATCTCAATAGACTTTAACTTGTGCATAAACACCGTGTATCTCACTCTAGAATCTGATATCCAGCAATTACACACATCAACTCAATCACATTCTAGTACAATTTCTCACTTCTCTCTACACAAGCTCAAAAGTTTGCACCTGATCCATAAAACACTCACCATGGCCACCTACCTCATCACACAAGCAACAGGCCAGCAGAGCCAGTGGACCATCAAGCATCTCCTCGAAGCCGGTGCCAAGATCCACGCCGTGGTACGCGACCTCGAAAAAGTCCCATCAGCCTTGAAGGAGCCCAGCATCACCCTCTTTCAAGGAGAAAGCGAAGACTTTGACGACATCCTCAAAGCGGTCCTGGGCTGCAAGGGAGTCTTCCTCAATACTGTCCCATTCCAAGGACTAGAGACTCTGCAGGCCAAGACCGTTGTTGAAGCTTGTGAGAAAGCAGGAGTTGAGACTATCGTTGCAGCTACCACTGTTTGCACGTCAAACAAACCCCCGTGAGACGATGATCAAACCAACACAGTCGAGCAGCTACACGAATACTTCGCCTCCAAGGCCGAGGTCGAAGATATCGTCAGGGCTGGTAACTTCAAGTCACGCACTATTCTCCGGCCGGCGGTCATCCATCACGACTTCCTCCTACCCGGTGCCTATGGAAACTTTCCCAGGCTCCCGACTCACGGAGAGATTGACGATCTCCTCATTGATGGCGCCAAGGTGCCCTATACGGATTCATACGATGTCGGCAAGTATGCCGCATCAGCCTTACAGGACCCGGCCAAGCTTGGTGGCCAAGAGATTGATCTTGCAAACGAGCTACTCGACTTCCAACAAGTGCGCGAGATCCTCATCAGGATCAGCGGCAGAGAGGTGCGGGTGGCTAAGCGGACCCCCGAGGAGGTAGAGCAGATAGGTAACAGTGTCTTTGGCCAGAAGTTCCAGCTGTTTGCAAATTTCAAGGATCTCAGCTCGCTTCTGGGTGTGGCCAAGGAGGTGCAGGCCAAGTTTGTAATTCACTTGAAGAGTCGATGCAGAGGGACAACGCTCGCCTGTTGGAGTGTTTGCCGGCGGCATAGGCTAAATGGCGAGACATGAATATGGACAGTACTATCTTAGGACATGATGGCGTCGGATCTATCGGCTAGCACTTGTGGTTGAGTAATGAGGTTTAGGTTTTGCAAGACAGCGGTTTCAGCTTCCAACTCTATGATACAGTTACTATATACATTGAATCTATCACACGGTCCACGCTGAATGACCCTTTCCATTAAGAACTCCTTCGTCTTCCTGCAACACTGTATCCAACCGATGTATGCTTTAGGTTGGTAGGGGATCGACGTTCACGCATACCGCGTCGAGGCATACACACGCGTTAAGTCCGTCACGAGCGCACAACTCCATGTTGGCCAGACACTCATCAGAAGTAGAACACGAGGTCAGATCTGGCGTAGCTGTCGTGGTTGTGGCCGGAGCGGCGCTGGTAGTTGTGTCAGGGCCGAAAGACTGGCAGAAGAGATCGACACATCCGCAGCGAATATCGTCGCAGCCACTAAGCCCGAGATAGCAGTCGATGTCGTCTGTGCAGGGGAACAGGTCGGCAGGGAAAAAGGTCGAGGTTGACATGTATGAGGATGTGAGGGTCATGTCTTGCGAGGTTGTCGCAGCTGAAGTTATCGTCGATGTATCAGTCGAGGTGATGGACTGTGTTGCGGTCGAGGACTCAATTGACGTCTCCGATGATGCCTCAGTAGACGTGGTCGTGGTCTCGAGAGTGGTCGACTCGGTAGAGCCAGATGATAGACGGCATGGTCCAGCATTGACGACGCCAATAGAGAGAATGGCTAGAGCGCCAGCCAAGAGGTTGGAAGAAAGCATGATAACGAGTGACTGCGATGACTTGGGAAGGAAAGGAGGAAAGTCACATCAAGACCAGACCTGTAAGTAGCTGCCTTTATAACTCCCCTTTGATGTTATCGCGTTGTCCAAACTAGGCAAGGCGGGACGTTGCTGGGCGCTGTGATATTGAACTAGTTGAGACTATTGGCGATAGTCTTGGTTTAGTCCAGCGCTCTGCAATATTTCCTTGCTGATCGTTATTACCTCTGCGCCGCTGACGTTTCATTATCGAGATAAAAGGGACTTGGCCCCTGACTGTTGAAATAGAATTGTGTAGATGCCAAAGTAAACCGTGGTTCACGCGCAGCTGTCTATTTGACTGTTGATCTCACAAAGAACTACGGTTAGCTATACGTACCTGAGACACTCAATCATATTTCATATAACGATCTCAGCTTGTCATCAATGGATCTACTTGCAATGCAATTTTTAATCTTCCTTCCCATACCGGGCTTGAATATGAAGACTCTTGTGCAGATTTCGAGGCATTCTTTCGCATTAATCTCGATATGGTCCGAGAGAGCCCACCTCCTAGGCTTCCTCCCCGATACAGTGCAGCCCTCTACTTAATAGCGCCCAACGGCATCACGTCCCGTAATCACTGACTCTACCGCTTCTGTCCTAGCAGACATAAGTCTATCTAGCCCACGAGGACTAGGATAGGTTAGCCCTACTTACAGCTAAGCAAACTAATAGCATCACCGAGAAAGATCTGCCTCTTAGTGAGTTAGAATTGCGACAAAGGTTGCCCAGTTGATAGGCCTCTACTATATTTTCGATAACACTTTCATTAAAAACTTCCGGGGATGCCCCTTACTTTATTTTACTGGCAACTCCACAACTTTATATCAACCGAGGCCGAGAATCGGGTTCCGCAGCATAACTTGTACACACACTGGGTCTCAGTACACTCGGCAGCCTCAATAATTAGCTGCAACTTGTCATCAATCTCATCCTGGCAGTAGGTTCTGGCGGTTAGTCATGTTAATTATCCAATAGCAATCGAAGCTGCCCAGAAAACATGTCGATTAGAGTCCCATGGCCACCCACATGTTCGGCCAATACCTCCAAACCGATCATCGTATCCATCATGTGTGCAAAGGGGGGCCGCTAGATTATGTTTCTATGCTCAGCTAGTTTACCCAGCTTTTGCCGTGAAAAGGGCAAGCAATTACATCAGCCGAGGGAGGTGTGTCTCTGAGTCTTCGATCTCGTTCTCTGATGTTCTCTCCACAGTGCATCTTCTGTTCCATCTCAGCCTGATCGCGTTCACCAGCATCTGTGAGGAAATATGGCTGTAGAATTGGGTTATCTCTGCACTGTAGCCTTGTTGCTGTGCATCCGAAGACGGGTGCCGCCTGGATATCTTGAGCCTCTACATCCAGATCCCCAGGTTGGGACTGGAGAGCTGACCCGACTTGGAAGTCATATGAGGCCTGGGTTCTTAGGTTTTTTAACCGTATGAGAAGCTGCGGGTTTGTTGGTCAACTTGGTATGACGGTTGGACTGAGTTGCTCTTCTCCTATAACTTGTTCTTATTATTGCTACAATGTATGGTCTATACTAGACTATATGCGACAGACTCTCCTAAGATTTATTAGCAGCACCTAATACAAGAGACTTGATATAAAAGCCAGCCTCTGATGCTGTTCACCGTCACCTTTGAGGCCTGGACGGTTGGCTACAGTGAGGATGTATCATGCGAGCATTGGGCAGCACGTGATTGTCTATGAATCGGTTCTTCGGGTGTTGCTATTATTCTGATTTTAGTGTTTCTCTATTCAAGATACACGCGTATGCCATATGTGAACTTAGATCGGACAAGTGTAAAATGCCGGCGGCCAACGGACACTTTGTAAATGCCGACAGCTGGGCGTACATAACGTCATTCACTCTTATACATATCCATCTGCGTCATTGATATCTGTATAGATGTATATCGAATTCTTGTCACTTCCTAAAGTCTTGTTGTTCAGACTCCTTCGACAACCACTTCCTTTACACCAACATCTTAGTCCTTCAGATACTCACTATCATGTCTCACGCCCAAGTCCTCTCCATCACAACCGCCCTCTTGGCATCAGGTGGCATCGCCGCCCTCACCTTTTTCGACGTGCCAGAACTCCAAGCACAGCCTGCATCTCGATCACTGCCCGCAATGAGATGGTTATTCAGTCGCGGCTCGCACGTATTCCCATTGGCCTCTCTTGTGTCCACCGTCGGTTTCATCTACTCAGCAACAAACGCCAGTTCACGGGGTTTGTTACAGCTCTACCAGCTGAGCCATAACTCTCCAAAGGTCAAAGGCTTCCTAGCTGCCGCTGCGCTTGCATTCAGCATAGCACCGTTTACCCAGGTGATGATTCCAACAAATTTTGCCATCATCGAGGAAAACAACAAATTGGGTGGAACACGGAGTCAGGAGGCTGCCTTGAAAGCCAGGGCCACGGGTAACCCGTTGAAGAGTCGCAGTGCGCTAGATTCAGTTGTTGGGACCGGTGAGGGTTCCGAGTTCAAGGACTTGAGTGGACCGCAAGAACAGACTGCGAGGACTTCGACATCAGAGGAAGACGAAAGAGCCTGGCAGTTACTTGAGAAGTTCCGGTGGTTGAACTTGGTGAGAGCTGTACTCATGGCAACTGGCGGCGTATTTGGTCTCTACGCTGCTCTACTCTAGGGTGTTGAGAAGATTCCTTCAGACCGACATAGTTATGTGAGGTTCAATGGATAGCATATGTTCTTGGGACAGCTGTGTCTTTGGTATCGTGGCAGAACGTCCCTCTTTGATAGAGAAAGAGCAGCACACGTTGTTCACGAGACGATTGCTTGAACTTGCTGCTTCCAATCCTATAACACTATCCAATTTCTAAAAGCACAGCTTCTCTGGAGTGAGGTCCGGAAGTCCAGCCCCCGCTATCCCACACCACCAGACCCTCGCCCTATACTCAATCCCTCTCATCCCCGCAATACTCTCCGAGCCGTAGTAAATCCCATCCTCGGACTGCAGATTCCGCAGAAACCTGCCTACAAAACTACCCAGAAACGGCCGTGTAAAGATTTCCACGAGCATCAGCCGCTCCTCGCTAATAAGGTTCTGCCCGCCACTCGTCTCCAGCATGATGAGGTATCGCAGGGCATTTCCAAGGGGGAATAGTGCAGCCAGGGCACTGTAGTCTCCTGCTGGGGGCTGGAATAACATATGGATAGAGTGTGCGATGCGATAGGCGTAGGAGGTGGCGATCTGTTGACTGGAAGAGCAGGTAGAAGGGCCTTGAGTCTCGATGTGAGGTGCCTCCATCTCGCAGGATCCCATCACAGAATATAATAAGAGACAGATCATCCAGTACATGTGGCTCAGGTAAAGGACCGCGAGGTCATCGTCGGTCTGCGGTAATGGGACCGGCTCGCCAGCTTTGGTGTAGTCGTATGCCGTGAGAGTTTCTCCCATCTCAACCTCCCAAGCTAGCAAGGCAAGCTCACAGGCTTGACAGTTTTTGATGAGAGATGAGTGAAGCTGTTTAGCTTCTTGAGCGTTTGGAGCTTTTCGAAACGCATCCAGGTCTTCTAGTAGCCCGGGGATTTCCACCATGGTATTCAGGAGCCTGTTCAAGGGTGACTCGGCGATGGAATTCCAGAGTTGAGACTTCTTCCATTCCGTTTGGCTGAAGGGTGATCGACTTCGGCGGGATATACTCGCTGTAATCTGATTCAACATACGTCAGCTCTTGTGAAGCTCAGTAGAGGAAAGAAATATGCACCAAGTTGACTCGGCCATCAGCCATCAGGCGGCATCCAGCCAAAGACCAAGTACTATCAGGCCCTCTGCTTAAAATAAGAGCCGTCTCACCGTCGACATGTTTTTGGAAGCCTTGTACTTGTGAGGCATGACTACTGTTACTCGGTTCGTTGGGATCAGCACCAAACAGTTTCTGTCGTTACACCATCAGTGAGCCCTGTCTAGTCAGAAGCCGGAATCTTTACCTCGAAGACACACATGAGCTGTATAGCAGCAAGAACACCGTCGTTATATGACCCCTTTGATCTGATAGAGTTGGCCAGCTGCTGCATTGCAAGACCATACGCCTGTAGACCCTTGGTCTTGAGCTGGTTGTCGTTGTTGTTGGCACCAAGAGTTGCGGTGCTGAGAGCCATAGTCACGTAGTTCAGAGTAGCTTCGGTCCGGCACAGCTCGTCGTAGAGACGTATCCATTGTGTTTTTGTCGTCCCAGAAGCTTTGAGGGAGAAGCCGTTCCCGCCGGACAAGTAGTCTGACCAGAAGCGGCCGGTATAGTTTTGTGTCCTGGCTGTTATGGCCAGAGAGTCATGGAGTACCGGGGTGGGTAATGTCTGTGCATCCGACAGAGTCTCTGGAGATGTTCTGGGAGCATCTTTGGCCACAGACTTTGAGTAGGCCGTCTGTTGACTCCCCTCGCTGTTGAGCCATATCGCTTGACGCCTGTAGCCTTCGCATTGGATGCCAGAGGCGAGGCATTGGCCGCAGTGGGGGACCTTCTTGTCGCACTTGGAGTTTGTCAGTCGCGAATACCTCGTCTACGGGACAAGAGCTGAGGTAGCAGGGGTCTTACTCCCTTCTTGCGCCTTCGACACGTATTGCAACCCTTGGATCTACTGGGCACTCCAACCATGGCGACGAGTATTGTGAAGAAGCAGCTCAGCCACTATGGTAGACGGAGCTTCAGGACATTTCGGGACTGCGTCTCGCGTTGTCCTCATTTAGTAGATAAATAACTGCTGCTGCTTGGTTAGTCCTATTATCAAACCCCACATCGATAATCCATCAATATAGTTACAGTTGTATCCAGAATAACAGATCTATCCAATCAACGTTAGTATATCAACACACTAATCAACAAGGCTTAGATTGAAAAAGTGCTACATGACGTCCTCGACTCTCCCGCGCGGATTGACTCCCGATCTAGTTTAGTTTCATGCCAAGACTCTCTTTGTATGTGGGCTTCAACTGTCGCATTCGCGTAGATTTGACCGTTTCCCCTGCCAAGATTGGATCCTAGATATGCACAGCGTCTCAGACAGTGATTAGAGTGACGCGCTCTTAATAGTCGGTCCGGGTATGGATATGGCCGCTCGCCTTTGTACGTCTCTATATATACTCCAAGCATCACCGTATCGCATCGTAGTTGTTCCAACATGCCAACATCGAGCTAAAGTCTTCATATCATCCAAATTACCCTAGTCCATCTTCCTATTCTATTCCACAATACCAACCATGACCACTCCTACACGTCCTCCTGCCAACGGCTTCGTTGCCAGGGCCCGCAAAGTCTACAACCCCGTTGGCTTCTCCAAAGGCTACAACTTCGTCCTATGGTTCATCTTTGCAGGTGCCATGTTCGGCTTTGCCCTCTCCCGCATGATCTTCCTCAACTACAATGGCATCTACTGCAATCCCGATAGTGTCGGCCAAGGTGCTGGTCCTGGAGAGTGCTTCTCTTACTCATCAAAAGAGGTCTACCAGATCGGCATCAAGCTGCATCTCTACACCATTATCCCGGCCAGCCTGCTCGTCGTCTTCCAGTTTGTACCCTTCATCAGATACAAGGCTATCCTCTTCCATCGCATGAATGGGTACACCGTCATCATCCTTGGCGTCGTGGGCACTGTGGGCGCCATCATGATTGCACCCATCTCTTTCGGTGGCACGCTCGCCATCAGAGGCTGGGTAGGCGCGCTTTCAATCATGTTTATTGGATCTCTGGTGATTTCAATCTGGAATATCAAGGTGCTACAACTAGAGCAGCATCGTGCTTGGATGCTCCGGGCTTGGTTCTATGTACGTGGAGGAGCATGCTTCTTTTCCTGCGCACTCACTAATAATAATAGGCCGGCTCCATCATTACTTTACGCCTGATCATGATTCTTTCCGCTGTCATCATGTCAACTACTCCCAGCTTCCGTCAGCCCATGCCATGCGACAAACTGGCCTCCTTCTACGATAACCAGACGTCCTTGGTCGAAAAGTACCCTACCTGCAAAGATGCAGATGCCTGGGTGGCAGTTCAAGGTAGCATGTCTGGCAGCTCGGAAAACATTGCCTCTGCCTTGTCCCTCGGCTTCTCTCTTGGTGTCTGGCTTGCTTTGGCTATTCACGCTGTTGGTGTCGAGGTTTATGTAAGTTCCCCTCCATAGACCATATCCGAACCAAGCCTAACAGTCGTGGCAGTTACAACTCACACCCGCAGAGTCTCAGCGGCTTCGAACCCTTTCCTATAAGCGGCAACTAGAGCGGGGTTTCAAGCACCCTGGACGTGCTGGTCTGACTGCAGATCGTCTTGGAGATGCAGACAAGTGGGTTCCTGACGATGGTGCACACTCTAAGATTACAAAGCATGAGTCGGCCTAAGCTGTGTTTTTGTTTGTATATATTCAAGTAGAAACGAGTCGCGTAGAATCCTCTCGTCCAGAATGCATATTTCCAGTTTAAGCAGCAGCTCTATCTGAAGGCAAGACCCATGACGATGAAGAACGCATGCAGCAAATCAGCAATTAAACGCCCGCCACTTGTCGTCATCTAAATCAAAGTTGTAATGGACACGTGAAATCAACATATCGTATACCAAAACACACAATAGCCTGAGCCAACCATCACTCGAGGCGGGCTCGCTAGGTGCTCTCCCAAGAACTGCACGCTTAATCAAGGAACTGAGGTTGGCGTGGGCGTTAGATACGCCTTACTGGTCGGACGAGTGTTGCAAAACAGCATCAAAGAATCCGACTTCTCTGTGATGCTGCTCGTCACAAATCTTTAACCGAACGACATGCCCAAGCTGTGATGCCCAGCTTCAAGGAGGGGACGATATGGGGGATGCATTTCCTTCGGGATACCTTGCTTCACCGGGTTGAAGAAGAGAGCCTTGAAGAAGTTGATAGGTCAACAGAGTGACGTGCTACTTGAGCCCTCGATGAGATTCTTCTTGCCAACCTGGTGTATGCAAAAGGGTTGACACTGCCATGTCTAGGGGATCCCTGGTCTTGGGACAGGTCCGACAGCACCAGCATTGCTTCATGGGATCTTTGGGCCCAACTCGAAGTCTACATAGTCCCTCATAAAATCACGTAATCTCCTGGCACAAGACTTGACCTCCATTCTGATACGACTCTCTGGGCTCTCCAAGAGCACAGCTTCGAGGAACCCGTCGCAGGAACAGAACATGTAAGGGGTGTGAATTCATATATATTGTTGGTCATCATTTCATGCATAGGCACGCTAATAAGTAACGCTTGCTCCGTGATTGCAGATGGTCTTGGCTATGGAGGTTCAGGGCGTAGATCCTCCGAGGTCGATATCGCGTATATCCTTGGGCCAGCCCAACTCTCCTTTCCATCGTCATCAACACAGACGACATCTAGGCAACGGGCTCGTACCCAGATCCCCTCATATGGGACTGTCGGTTCGAAAACAGCCAGTAGATGATCATGCCGCCAATGGGGAAGATGAAGACACCGACACACCAAAGCAGCTTGTGCACGGGAGGGCGGTTCGACTGAAGGACCTCGACTGTGGGGAGACGTCTGTCAGCATGGTACAACACCCGAGGGACAAGGGGAATGATGCGTACTCCAGACCATGATATCGAGAATCAAGACGATGAATCCGATGATGCCACCTCCAGTGCCAAGTTGCCATGGCTCGGCGACTTGAGCAGCAACGTCTTCGCTGGCCATCGGGGCGGCCATGGCGAGAGTTGCGAGCCAGAGCTGGAGGAAGGAGATGATGGGGCTGATGGAAGCCATATTCGCGGTTGGTTCTTGTGTATCTGTGTATGAAAGAGGGAGGTTTAGTGATGTTTTTCAAAGAGAGAAAGAGGGGAAGACCAAGATGGCGAGTGTTTTGTACGCGTGGGCGTGAGCAAGGCACGAGACCAGATTGACGTCATCACTCATGACCCCTCCAGAAACGTGAAAACGCCGGAATAGGAAAGGGTATGTTGTTTAGACAACTACGTGAGACACAGATTACTGCCTGTAGTAGATGTCAGTAATTTCGGCTATATGTATGCTTGCCTAAAGACGTCTTGGTCAGGATGTCATGCATTCTTATATAATACAGAGAGAGTCAGGATGGGCCCGAGAAGCTGGATGAGACCGAACTACGGCATGCCATAGTCTATTGTCAGTACAAGTACAACACGAAGCCCATCATCACTTTGCAAGCACAGCAATCTACTTGACCTATCACCTGTCGACGTTGTAAGTAAATACCAACATGGCAGGAGCTCTACGAAGTCCAGAGTCTACCATACTTGATCGAATAAGCACTGAATCCACTTCCTTGGGGTCAGTGCAACTACGCCTTGCGACATCAAGCAATCTTTCATAATCAGCCTCGGCAGTATAGCCCGCCATTTCTCTCCAGACCTTTAAATCAGTTGTAATATCGAGAAAGGGTCGAGCCGAGTTGCTTCGAGTCTTCGGTTGGTTTCTCGGCCCACCAGATAGATCTGTATCCGATAGACAAGCTTGGCGCAGCGATAAGCTTCTTATCTGTTATAGTGCTATTGTCGCTTATCTTGTCGCTCCAGCGAAAATCAATTTCGGCCAGGTACTAATGCATCGACTGTCTTGGGCGAGTGGTCCTTCTCCTTGACCGCAAAGTCTTAACAGCTCACGGGGTCACTGAGCAAGATAGATTTGCGCATGTGATCTATTCTAGCGAGGCGCCAGGCTCAAATAGAACCCATTTGCCTATAGGAATGAATGACTAAGATGCCAGTCAAAGGAAGAGGTCAGTGTCACGTGAGGATAACGGCTTATCGTCCACGCCTCGAACCAGGAGCATTTCTGCTCAGCACGTGAGCGTTTGTTGTGATTAAGAAAACTGACGATTTGATTGATCTTGAACCAGCACTTCGGAGATTTCACCATCAAATACGTCACACTTAAAGTGACATATTTTCTCAAACACATCTTCATTTCACTTGCCATTTAACGTCGTGCGCATATGCCTCTCAGCTGTCGAATATCTCCAGTACTCACAAGCCTCAGCCTATGCATGGATTGAGGCCATCATTTCTTCCCAGCCCAGCAAAACCTCATGTATAGGGTAAGCATCGCGAAGAAACCCCAGCTATGTCATGATGGACCGGGGATCTCGGAGCGGATGGCCCATCCCCGAGGACCAACCCCTGCCGATCGCTGCTGGCGCGTTTCAGATTGAGCGATTGGGAGGGCAACGAACGGAACGCTTTGTTCCTTTCCTCTTCTGCCCTTGTCCTGTTCTGCCCTGTTGTTGTTCAGATCTCGATACTCTGAAATGCTATTCGGTGGCTCCTCCAACCGCAACCCGTATTGGCCAATCCAGGTTTCTGTGATGATGATATGCCGATCCACGCGTGAGGAGCGGATCCTGTACACCCACAGCATCTCTAGCACTGCACCTGGGACCTGTTGGACGGTGGCTGGGGACACGCAGCTTGACGTGACGCCCACCACAATGCGCGCGGTGGTGTAATCTGGCCGAATGGGCGAGGCTGCGCGTACAGGCGGCGTGCAGCCAGACAGACATAATGTGAAGGTTTTGCCAGTCGCTGCAACCTCTCAGTTCACAGGTCAGCATGCCAGGACCGGGATTGGGCACAAATCGATAGGGCAATTCTCATGGTTCATCGCGCAAGAGTCAATCACTGGGCGGAACAAGGTCTGCCCTGGCTTGTTTAGGGCCGAGGTTGCGCTGGTAGAGGAGCACTTCGTATAATAAGGTCCCAGCCGATCGTACTGGAGACGGCTTCGGAGATCATTTCTTCTGAATACTTACAGACGACAAATGCCGGGGGCAAACCTAAGCTTATCGTATCTGAGCTTGAGCTTGTCCGTATCGCTACATACAGTACGACGTTTGAACTGCCGGGTTGAACTGGCGCCAAGGATTGCAAAAAACTCAAGATAACTGATAAATGCTACTAGTACTGTGGTATTGCAGCTCTCGTCTAGTCTTCTAGGTAGAGTCAGTCAGCCCTGCCTGCGCAACCACCAAGCAGAAGCACATTTCGGAATACTTATCCCTGGCAATAACGGCAACATTGGATCGGACATATATTGGCCTTAGCCTATCGGATGAACCTACCCGGATCTCGTGTGTGATCCCCACTGCCAAGCATTCGGTTAGTAGTCCGGATGTTCGGCCATGAAGGAATCTCGTGATATGACACGATGAATTTCCTGTCTACCGGGGTTAGACGGATGCCTTTTGTAGGCACCGAACTTTACTCGACCACAGCCTCATTGCGAGCGCATGGTGATGCTGCATCGAGTGAGCCCAGAGTCAAGCTTTCTCAGCCTTGCTAATGCATGCACACGCATACAGAAGAGGACAAGATAACGGAAGGTATTCGTGGCACGACTGAGGGGACTGAGCGCGCTATGGCCCGTGGACGCAGGAACAAGGATGCGCAATCCCCAGCTTGTTTGTTGTTGTACCCCAATCTCCATCTGTTGAGGCAGACATTGGATGAATTGGATGACCAGAATGACGCAGAATGTCGAGACGGACAAATCGCGCGCTGGTCTAGAAGATACTACGTAGCATCTCGTATCGTTCCGCCCGCCGAGGGGCCCTCCAAGTCAGGGATCCCATCGGCATTCACCACGGATACAGCCTGATCAAGATGATCAGCCACGCAGGCGCAAGCAGGCCAAGGTGATGGAGTGTGATGGAACCCATGTTTTGCATTCGACGTCAGCGGATTAACCTCTGTCCTCGCATCAACTCCACCATATCCGGGCACTTTTGCATATCGTCTCTCGACATCAACCGATGGACTCGCAGAGTGAGGGGAAGCAGATTGCCTGAGGAGCGAGACCTAGCACCAAAGCGGGGTATACGGCAGCCGATCCCCAGGGGATGGGCTCGTATATGTGCGTACGAGCAGCAGCCAAGCACACCAACAGGACACCAACGAGAAGCGAGCAGGCTTGGGCATCAGCCCATCAGAGGCCAGAGGAGCCATGAGGACGACGGGCTAGGACAGTGTCGGGCCAACTTGGAGTCAGCATGGCCATCCAAGACTGATCTGATTGTCCGCCCGAGGGGGAAAAGAGGGTTCCATTTATCCGGACACTCGGGCTCACTCTACGCCTGTTGATAGGCCCAGCTCGACGACACAGTCCAGGAACCAGGGAAGCCAAGAGACGTTCTTTTGTTAGCTCCAAGGTCTAAAAAAAGACCGTTGAAGCTTACTGCTATCGAGCCATCTTGGGCATCTGTGGTTGTTCAGTCAAGCAGCAGAGGAACAGGATAGCTTGCGCCTCTACAGCCGTCATCGCCCACTAAATCACAAACCCTGGTGGTTGGTAATCAGCTTGCAGAACACCCAAGCCCACTATAGCTGCAAGTCGTCGCCCCAACGCCCGTAGGGGCACGTCCCGTATGCGGAGCCTGGGATGCTCCGTCCAACATGACATCACGTAGCCAGGATCGCCATGGACAAGGCCAGTCTTCCATCCGGGGTTGGTGGATATGCAACCAACAGAAGATGGATGCCATTATACGAGGCACGCAGTGGATGGGAAAATCAACAGATACGAGAGGGGGGAGGGAAATAAGGGCTCGCTGCTCGGTATAAGAAACTGCTTCCCCTTCCCTCCAAGAATCGTTCCTCTTTTGCTTCTTCAACCGACTTTCGCTTAAGCAAAACTGCACTCGTTTATTGCACTCGTTTTGTCAATCAACATGCGCGGCTTCATCATGATCGGCGCAGCCATTGGCTTGGCCAATGCTGCTGTCGTCGACTTCCCCCGAAACGTTGAGGCTCTTGGTGCTTACGACCTTCCGGACCCTCCCTATGCTCCTCCTCCGGACCCTGTCTACCCTCCTCCTGAGGAGACCGATGATTATCCCCCTCCTGAGGATACCACCGTGTATCCTCCTCCAGAGGAGTCAACCACAACTAAGCCTTACCCCCCTCCCGAGGAGTCAACTACAACCAAGCCTTACCCACCTCCCGAGGAGTCAACTACAACCAAGCCTTACCCACCTCCCGAGGAGTCTACTACTACCAAGCCTTACCCTCCTCCTGAGGAGTCAACCACTAGCAAGGAGCACCCCCCTCCTGAGGAGTCAACTACGACTAAGCCTTATCCTCCTCCCGAGGAGTCAACCACGACTAAGCCTTATCCTCCTCCCGAGGAGTCAACCACTAGCAAGGAGCACCCCCCTCCTGAGGAGTCAACCACGACTAAGCCTTATCCTCCTCCCGAGGAGTCAACTACTACCAAGCCTTACCCTCCTCCTGAAGAGTCAACCACTAGCAAGGAGCATCCCCCTCCCGAGGAGTCAACCACAACTAAGCCTTATCCTCCTAAGGAGTCGACAACCACTAAGCCTTACCCACCTCCCGAGGAGTCAACTACTACCAAGCCTTACCCTCCTCCTGAAGAGTCAACCACTAGCAAGGAGCACCCCCCTCCTGAGGAGTCAACCACAACTAAGCACTACCCTCCTCCTACCTACACCAAGCCGACCAAGCAAGAGTCCACGACTGAGTACACCACGTCAACCATCTACACTACTAAAGTCAACACCGTGACGTCTTGCCCTCCTTATGTTCATGACTGCCCCGAGGGTCCTCAGACGACCACCGAGACCATCGCCATCTCGACCACTGTCTGCCCCGTCACTTCCACTGGATACATGCCTCCCAAGCCCACCAAGCCCACCGACCTGGAGACGATGCCTCAGTACACTGATGTGCCTCCCAAGCCCACCAAGCCCATTTACACAACCTACGACACCACCTCGACCATCTACTCGACCACGGTCAAGACTGTCACTGAGTGCGGCCCTGATGTCCATGACTGCCCCAAGGGTCCTCAAACCACCACCGTGACTATCCCTGTCTCGACTACCATCTGTCCTGTCACTGAGACTCACTACCCTCCTCCTCCTCCCGTTTACCCCACGGTTGTGATGCCTCCTCACGGCAACAACACCACCATGGTTTACCACCCTCCTTCTCCTCCCAAGGAGACTCACCCCGTTCCTGAGCAACCTCAGCCTCCCAAGGAGACTCATCCTGTTCCCGAACAGCCCGAACAGCCCGAGCAGCCTCAGCCTCCCAAGGAGACTCACCCTGTTCCTGAGCAACCTCAGCCTCCCAAGGAGACCCATCCTGTTCCCGAACAGCCTGAGCAGCCCGAGCAGCCCCAGCCTCCCAAGGAGACTCACCCCGTTCCTGAGCAACCTCAGCCTCCCAAGGAGACTCATCCTGTTCCCGAGCAGCCTGAGCAGCCTCAGCCTCCCAAGGAGACTCATCCTGTTCCCGAACAGCCTGAGCAGCCCGAGCAGCCCCAGCCTCCCAAGGAGACTCATCCTGTTCCCGAACAGCCTGAGCAGCCCGAGCAGCCTCAGCCTCCCAAGGAGACTCACCCCGTTCCCGAGCAGCCCGAGCAGCCTGAGCAGCCCCAGCCTCCTAAGGAGACTGCCCCTGTTCCCGTTCCCGAGCAGCCCAAGCCCAGCAGCCCTGCTGAGACCTACGCTCCTCCTCCTCCCCCTGTCACCACTGCGGTCGAGCAGCCCCCTGCCACTCCAGTTCCCTCTTCTCCCGCTGCGGTGACTGCTGCCGCTGGCCGCCTCACTGGAAGCTTCGAGATGGCTGTCGCCGCCGCTGGTGTCGTTGCCTTCCTTCTGTAATTAGGCATCTGAGCTCCTAGAGCTATGAACATATCACGCATGGGAACTAATGAAGGAAAGATGGAATGGTTATATTCTTAGGTTATTTATATAGGGTAATTATTATTAGGCACTTGTTCCCATGACGATAGGCTTCTTGCCAATTGTGTTTGAGTGAATGAAGTTCCACTTGTTGAATATATATGTGTTCTCTAACTATTGCTGAGCTAGGACAGTGGAAACATGGCCAGTTGTGAATTATATCTTGCGAAAAGTAATGATTATCCTCTTTTAAGCTTTTAAACATCGGTTCAATAATCTTTGCTCACTGTCAGGGGTGTTTTATAGTATTTAGCTGGCACTATCATAGTCGAAACTTTGACTTATACGCAAGGTACCCACCCAGAAGCTGCCTAGAAGCTGCTGATGGCACACGCCCCTTGGAAGTAAATTCGGGATGTGTGACTGACTGAAGACTTTTCCGTGGTCCAAGAACGTACTCACAAACAGTGTATTTACAATAGGGTCAAGTGGAATCCCTCGGGTAGCAAGGAAAGAACCAGTGAATGATAAGTAAGCTTTGGAGAGTATATATACCACGAAATACATGATATTTACTTCTTCTGTAGTATGTCATGTAGGTAGATCACAATAGAAAGACCGTCTACTATAGAGAGAGGTACGGCTTATTGATCTGGTCTTGGCGCTCTGACGAGGAAGTGGAAGAGCGTGGTGTGTTAGATCACGAAACATAGTAGAGTGGAATGTTTGTCCTATTCATTTGTTATACCCATGGAGGGGATCGGAATAGCCCAGTGCGCCCAACAGGAAACAATGCATTAGCGGATTAGTACCGATGCCTTGGAACCCGGCAACTCAGATTGATAAGGCTGGACGCCGATAGCGTACGGCCTTCAGTAGCTCAAGAAGTACGTCTAGTCAGCAGCATAATGCTTAGAGCCTACGTGACTGAAACACGTGATGCAGAAATACTTACAGCTCTTTAACAGTAATAACAACCAGTGGAGATTGTCATATAACATGCATCTCGTAAGGTTACCAGTCGTGGCTCATCAGAAAGCCGTATACAAGTCTCTAGTTGGGGGTTCAATGAAGAAGACTAAGCAGATGCCAAACCTACAAATATACTGCCAGGTCAGAAATGAGGCCTTGCTCAGAAGTATCGTTCCCAACGAGACTGCAATCAGTGCCACGCGCTCGTCTACCAAGAAGTTGAGTGACAACTGCCTACTTGAAGACCACAAGATGATATTTCAAAACAACTAGCATATATCGGGTTTGCAATTCAGAAGTTTCAGAATCATCATGCTCCAGTTCATATGCACCGCCATTAACGTCAGCGTAGGATACTTGCGGCTACCGTCTACCAGAGTCTGGGTGATATTTCAGCAAAATTCATATCTAAATCACACCAAATAAGCAAAAATAAGCCAGGCGAGCTATGTGACATGGGTGAAGTCGGAACACAGTTGCTCTCGCAGTCTGACAAACATTTGGAGTACCCTTAGCTGACCTTACGTAGTAGTGCAAGATTTATAGCAAGTGATATGTGATAACTGCTTGTGATAACCATCACCCGATTCCATAATACCATCCCTGATGTTACTCTCCGATACTGGTCATTAGTAACCCCCACGTCTGCAGACTGATCCTCAGCCCCAGGCTCCGGCACTCCCTGATCCGCGCCTCGGTACAAAAAAGAAACCTTTGCCCTTCATGAGGCGAACCAAATATGTATGCCTCATCTACCTGCGCCCCCTAAAGACAAGGGGCGATCGGAAAGATGACGAATCTGGCAGCTAGCAGGGGTATCTAGATGAGACCCTTGCAAGGAGCATCTCTTGGCCCACGACCGCAGGCATGTTGGGCAACCCCTTTGCTCCGCAGGGCCACAGTTTAGGGCATTGAAGGCATTTTCATCTCATTAGGGCCCAGCACACGTAAACTGTCTCAGATGAGCTGTCCAAGATGAGACTTTTCCCTCCACTCTTTTGCATGATCTGGTCGACAGCCCCAAGTATCCAGTGTCTCACCTCAGCTTTATCACCACCCAACAGCACGGCACAGTCCGATGAACTAGTTTCATTGCTAACGATAGAGAGAAAAAGATTGGTGGAAACACCATCCATGGCCCCTTGGCGCGCGGGATTCTCCCCACACTGGAGCCTTTCCCGGCCCGGCCCAAAGGCCTGGGACATGTACGCTCCCTCACGAACAGGGCCGACCCCTACTCGTAGATCTGACATGTCCCCCATATCCTTGCTTTCTTCCCTTTGTTGGGCACCGTGGCGTTGCTTGTATGGGTGCAAGGAGTCCACTAGGAGTGGCTGGACTTGATGGCAAGAAGCAAAGGAAAAATTGCGACAAAAGCAAAGAAAAACTTGATCAAGGGAGCAAGCACATCGGCACTTGAGAACACCACAGTGACGAGTTTTCGGCTCCTCTTCTGCTTGGCTTGTAGGTAAGCCGGGCTCACCTTGACGTCAATCTTGCTTGTTTGTCGGACTTTCGAGGCCTGATCTCCAAAGTATCTGTGGGAACGGAAGCTGTCATCGTTAGTAAGACCGTCAGAAACGGATTCTAACGGAATGACTCACCTCCAGCTGATGTTTGCTTGAACGACGTTTTGGATGCCCTCGATGTACTGCCTGACTTGGTCGTCGATATCAGGCCCCCAGCTTGGAAGTCGACGAATAGAGTCATTCCAGTCTTGATATCTTTCTTCAAGAAGACCTCCCACTGTGTTGAAAGCTTGCTGGGGTGACTGCCCCGTCATTCGACAGGCCGCAACCATGCTAAAGGGACAAGCATCATTCTATGAGTTGTTAGTGATTCGACTCCAAATACTGTGAATGCCATTCAGTTCAACTCACCTCCTCTTTACGGTATGACAAGATGTCGTTTGCCCTGAGACGAGGTTAGTAACAGGGATCGTCGTCAGTCAAGGAAGAGAGATACTTGCAGCAACACGAAGTCCACGCCCAGACGCTCCAGCGTTTGAATGGTGGGATCCTCAAAAACCTCATCGGGCAACTCAAGACCGTGGGCATACTCGACGAGGTGGTAGAGTGGAGTGACACCCGCGGATAGTTGCCTTGTCTCAAGCATTTCTTGTACTTCGGGAACGCGATCAAGAGAGAAATGGTCCACGTGGCGAGCAACTCCATCTGCGTAGTCTTCCATGGCTCGAGCGAACCTCTGTGAGACTCCTAAAGATACCAAGTCAGCGATGGACATACAATCAGATGATGTGCAATAAACTCACCCCTTGGAGAGGCCTAAGCACGAAGCTCTGTCAGCAAACTTCACACCCAGTATGGTGGGTATAGTTGGCCAAAGACTCACCTCGGCAAGGCGTTGAAAGACATCATCGTGCGCCTCAACTACCGGCAGCTTGGGTCCAGAAAAGGGCCGGTCAATCATGGCGTTCATGAGGCTGTCAATGACCTTTTGTGACCCTTCCTGGTCGGATTTCAAGTCTCCTTCGTCAAACACTGGGGATGTTAGGTAGGTCCAGAGGGCACTGCATCAAAGAACAGGCACTTACTATCATCAAAAGGGAACACCTGAGAGCAGTCAGATCACGAGGCAATGGACATACAGAGCTAGAGAGGAACCTACCCAGTTTCCCCAGTCACACATGGTCTTGAGCTTCTGCGGCGGAGCATGGGGAGCTGCCACCGAGATGAAAAAAGCAAAGTCACATGCCTCGACTCGTCTCTTCATCCTGGGCGAAAAGGAGCATTTCCTGGTTCTCGGTAAGTGGCGGTGGCGACAGCAGGGTGAGGGTAACTGACGATGCGAGCCAACGCTCAGAGTCAGGCTTGACTGCTTCATAGTGGCTGTTGACTGTTGGGTCTTGGACAACAAAGGATTTGAACAAATCAGGAAGAGTTATGACGGTCCGGGTATTCATTTTCGTGGACGGGTACTGTAAAGTCTGGGGAGGAGGCTTGTGAGAGATGAAGGAGGATAGAGAAGAAAGACAGATTGGCAATTTCAAGACAGGTCTGATATTCCTGCCCTCCCCTTGATATAAAGTAAATACCAACATGAGATCTCTCCATCTCCCATCTCGATCCCTAAAAACCCTGTTCCATGCTAGGGCGCTACCAGTAACCGACATCATGGACCATACGAGCGGCACAGTTGAAGGGATTTGCCTGAATCATATCCACCGCGCAGAGTGGTCCCGGAAGCCTTGAGCCGGGGCTAGGGGGGTATATTGATATCGAATGAAGCTCCAGTGCATGATAGAGTAGTTTTAATGTTGGCCGAGACAAGGTTACAGTCTTACCCCTTGCAGCCCTGTTCAGCTGGATAATGGTAGATTTACAAATGGATCTTAAACAAAGCAAGTAGACTAAGAGCCACAAGCTCACTCCCTTGAGACATCGAGAAGACATGATGAGGATGCTATTTTACTAGCATTGTTCCCTGTTCCCGTCTTCTTTCACCATCTTCCTCATCCTCGTTCTGGAAACAGACATTCTTTTCTTCCGTCTCAACTCAACTCAGACCTGTCTCTTACACACAATGGGCTGGCTTGGAAGCAGTGAGCCAGACATGCCTCTGTGCAAACTGGGCAATTACTCCTTTAATTGGACTGATCAACACATCCCAAAGGAAAGGATGGACCCCCTGCGACATGAGTTTGACGAACTCGCTGCAAATGCCGTTAGAGAGATCCAACAAATCTACGCAACTGAAAAGGCCTTTGCAGAACAGACTGGACTGCCCGTGGCCAAGCTGGACTTACTCGACACCCTAAGCCAGCACCACCACAGCAACGACATCCTCTCTCAGCTATGGCAAGAAGTATACACTGTCCCCTCCTGGGTCGACTGGGGCCAGCTGCAACGAGGTCAGCGCTTCTTCTACCGCTATGGTCTTGCCAACATGATTGGATTCGCTTTCCAGGGCTTTGTTGGCGAGAATTCTGCTTCCACGAGCGTGGTGGAAGTGCTGGCCCGTACCGGCGGATTCAGCACACGCGTTCTGAGACGTCGACTCCTTGAGACCTTTCAAATGGTTCTTCAAGTCACCCGCTCGCTCGATGACATCAAGCCGGGAGGCGTTGGGCATACGTCAGTTGTTCGAGTCCGTTTACTACACTCCATGGTGCGAGACCGGATCGTCAAGTTGGCCGAGTCTCGAGGCCCGGAATACTTTGACAAGGCCAAACACGGGGTGCCGATCAATGATCTGGACTCGATCCATGCCATAGCAACATTCAGCTGCAACCACGCCTGGTACCAACTGCCCGTCATGGGAATCACCCCAGACCCCCAGGAGGTTGAAGACTACATCGCCCTCTGGCGGTATGTTGCTCACGTCATCGGGGCACCGCAAGAGTACTTTACCTCGGCGCATCAAGCCAAGGTGGTCATGGAAAGTCTCAGCTACAACGAGCTCTTGATCACGCCCACGTCTGTTGTTGTCGGACACAACTTTGTCGAGGCACTCAAAGATCTCCCGCCCATGAACCTATCTGATGGCTTCATACAGGCTGCCAGCAGACAGCTGAGCGGGCACGAGACGTGTGATCACCTTGGCATGGGCCGTCCAGGATGGTACTCTTACGCCTGCTTCCAAGGCCACTGCTGGTTCGTATCGAGCTGGGCGAAGCTGCAGAAGTTGGTTCCCGCATTCGATGAGTGGTCGATCGCATTATGCCGGGATGCCCTCCACCACGCAGTGATCCACAGCAAGGAGGGACTTGCAGGGGGTTCCAAGCTGGACTTCAAGTATGTTCCTGACGGGAGGATAACAGGGAAAGAGAAGAATGGCCGTCTGGAAGGGGTGCTCTGGGGCTATCAGCGGCCGATGGAGGTCTTTTACTTTTCCGTGTTTGTGATTGGTATCATCTTGGGTTTAGTGGTTGCATTTCTGATATCCCAGTTACTACTCATGATTGCACTGTGAGTAGATGCGCAGCTTTACAGTACGTACATACAATAAAGACCAAGACAAGAGTGGCTCTGATGTGGACTCGTCTCGTTCAAAGAATAAAAACTTATCTGACCAGTACTGCCTGTCATCTGAGACACAATCTCTACAGCCTCTTACGGCATTCTCAGTGCCCCTGTTAATCCCATCCGCCATCGACTCATGGATGCACAGAGCATTCCGGATGGGTAAGGAGCCGGCCAGGTCCCCAAGACAAGGGATTCTACTCTCATCCCTGTGATCTACCTGATCGACCAAATCTCGCATAAATATGACTTGTCAAAGGAAGCGGGTTCAGGCCAGCAGCCCTTGGGTACCAAGGGTTCCCATCAAGTTCATCTGCGTGACGATCTGGCTTGGAGCCTGAATTACCCAAAAGCAAGAGCCTGCAAGGCCATCCCTTGTCCATCTCGCGATCGCTCCACTGGCGGGTGACAGGGATGAGAGATCAGGGCGATTCAGCAAATGTCTCAGTTGACAAGACAGCTAGCCAAGCCTCGTCAACTGGGATTTTCACGTCATCGGATATTGATAGATCGAAAATTGAAATCAGCGAAACCAGGATCTTGAATCTCCACCACGATCCAGCTGGAATCGATGCATTTGTGTTAAGCCTCGACTGCAGCATCGTCACTCCACAGTGTCTCACTATAAAAAGACCCAGAGGTAAAGGCGATCATTACGGGTTTCACCGGGCTTAGCTCTCCAGTTGATCTAGCCCGAATCACCAGGTTAACTGTCTTGTCGGCTTAAGCAAGTACCCAGTATAGTCCGAGGGAGATTTAGAAAGTATGCCCAGTGTTTCCCGCGAAATTTGCCCTGTATGGAAAAGACATTTGCCGTGAAGCTAGTACCACTTGACAATCTTTGCAATAACACTTTCCCGTAGGTAAGGCACTTGCATTCAAGCTGGGTAGCAACTAGCAGCTTGGTGATACCAGCTGCAACTGTAGAGTATTGAGAGACTTTGGTCTGTCCTGCAAAGGTTCACAAGGAGCAATAGAGTGAGGAACTATGACAGTTGGAATGGTCCGTTGTGTAGCCTCCACATGAATGCCGGCATCTTTCGGATATAAAGGATAAACACCTCTAGGTAAATCATCTCACACAAGAAAACTGCCATTGCCATGCATCAGAACGATTGCCACCTTGTAGTAATATTACACAGAGATGAGTGCAGCGGAAAGTCGGTCAGAGTACAGATATGTGACATAGGCCTCAATCGTGCCAATATTCTATATCACCTGAAACTGCGTGGCCGTCGTCCCTGTGCCGTTGGTGGTAGAAGGTCTCGATGTCGTCTCGCAGATGCAGCAAGGAGGTATGGATGTTGGAAGAGTGGTCGAGTATTCGCAAGTACTGGAAATACAACTACAAAGCTCGCCTACATATTCAAACCGGCCAGCGTATACCACAGATGACCACGGGATCCAGCCCCAGAGATCCACGTCTGACAGGCCGCTTCAAACCAAACCCCAAACCTGGGCACCATTCCGACATCTACTGGTTTGCCGTGTCATCATGTTGAACCGCTGACTCTTGCCTTGATCATTTTGATAGTAACCTAGACATTAATCATGGGCTCTAGCTTGATTTCGGACTGTTATCGTGTTGACGAGCATGTCAACTAGGATCCTAACGAGACTAAACAATCTCGAGGATTCTGGCTACAGCTCGTTTGACGATACCCTCAGCCATCTCTCTCGAAACAACCCCATCCTCGTAGGTTGCATTAATAACAGTATCACCACCTCTGACGCCTCCGACGTGAAATATGGCGCCATGGGTGCCCTGGTTTCCGTTGACCGCGCCAGCTGAGAACTGCATATCGTCGATTTGCCAAAGTCCCCGATCTCGCTCTTCATCCCCAGCCCGAACCTCGGAGAAGGCTCCTATGTTGGAGACGCTAAAGGTATGCCTCACGGCGGCACCAATTGGTTCAAATGCGTTGACAAGATTCTCAAGATCAGTTCCAGCTCGCTTGACAGAGATCCAGTTTCTCAGAGCTTTACCCGATGTAGAACGCGTCATGTCCTCTTTGTATTCCTTTACAAGACCCCATACAGCTTCTCGATCAAGCAATGGGGTTCCCGTCTCGTCAGCTTTTGTCGTGAGGACACGACGGAAAGGCGCGAGCCTGTGCCAGCGCTGCCAACCAGCGGATGCATTGACGATTGTGCCGTTGGCAGTCCCTCCGCCGATACGGGACATGGGAAGATATGGCCGCAAGTCAAAGTTGAACCTCGTGGCTCCCACCTTTGCGTCGGGGTAGAACTCGGTCGCCAAAACGATGGTGAGCATGGTGAGCAGCAGAGGCGTGAAGGTGGTCTGGTTTGCACGACAGGCTTTGATGATCAGCGACATTTCATTCGCTGGGATGCGATACAACGAAATCCGCGTCACGGTACGTTGATGTGGCTCTGCTACTGCGGTTGCTGACTGTAGGCGAGGCTTTGGAGGTGGAAGGTTGGCATAGATGCGTGCGTTGCCGTAGTATAATGCCACGAACCAAGAGACAATCGTAGTCCAGAGCATCTCCATGAAGCTATCCTTGCCGTCCCACACGTCTTCTGGTTCCAGAGGGACTTGAGCAGCATCGTTGGCGTGGATGATGGTATTTGGGCGATGCTCGGCGCCTCCAGTCTTTGTCACCGTTGGCGAGTTGAGCGCAGCAAGAAGCTCACGATGGAAGACCATGCCGGACACGCCATCACCCAGAGAGTGATGGTAGACAAAAATGATGTTGCGTCCTTTGACCAAGAGCTTCCACAACGGCCGGTCGGGCTCATCAGCAGTCCATAGCCATTCGTTATGGGCATATTCAAGAATATCTGAAGTAATGCCAGGTTCACCTTGGTCGTCATCCAGATACTCGATACACTTGTCAAGATCGATGGTACGCAGCACAGCTGTGTGCAAGCCGTGGCAGCCTGGATTAGAAGAAGGCCGCTTCACAAAGACCTGCCACAAAGACGGGTGGCTCATTGCTACAGTTCCAAGGGCATCAAGAAGCACTTCTTTAGTGAGCCCATTCCCATCGACACTGGTATAATGCGCAGCAACGAGAATATTGGACCAGATGCCCAGCCTGTGATAAAGATACCACAATCGCTGGAGGACGCCTGTGAGAAGAGTCAGTGCATCAAGAATAGGATACAAGCATTCTATCCCAGCATCACGCACCTGTTCCGCGCACCAGCGTGTAGGCTTTGGTCTGTTCTTCATTCATGTTGTCTTGTACAAGGTCCTTTCGGTATATTGTCTCGGTTGGTGTAGTAAAACAAATGGTCAATGCTCATCAAGCGTTGACCTGGAGAGCACGAATCTGGCCTTTTGTGAGCTGGCTATTATCACAGGTGACTCACATATTTCATGCCTGAGGCAGGACAGCTAGACCTATTACCACGGGTGCTTGTATGTCGACTGTGAAACTGATGGTTAAACAAGGATATTATTGAGCTGTTTTCCCTGAGATTGCATGTTTATTGCCCCGCAAGGGAAAAGATATGCATGGCGCTAAACTTCTGAGAAACCGGGTTTTCTGAAAGCCTATACTTGTGAGTCATTGCCGGAGCAGACTAGACAGGTCTTTTGGGCTGATGAACAAAGAAGCATGCTAGTGCATCTGCTCTAAAAGAAACTGGTGGCTACACGATCAGAATATAGCCGCTGTGTATAGAGCAGGAGATTCAGGGTATATGCACATTACACATTCAGGAGGAAGGTCCTTGAACTTGTTTGCACAAGTCCTGGAGTGTTATTCACAGAGATTGATGACAGGCGGCCGCGATAGCCTAGCTACAGCTGCCAAATGGTGTTGCACTTGGTAAACGACGCCAACCCATAGTCATCAGCCCGACGTGAATAAGAAACAACGGGAGGATGACAGAGATGACTGCGATCGAATTTACATTATTTCGTACTAAATATAAGCCCTGTGTGCTCTGTTGCATTGTGTAGGGTCCTTACACTTTTACCTATCTGGCACGGTGGTTTAGTTTGACAGAGGAACCAGACTTACACTAGTCTCAGAGGTTTTCTTACAGACTCGAGAATATGCACCCTAGCCAAGCTGAGTATGGCCATTAGATTGTTTCAAGACTCTCAATTCCGTCACCGGGGACAATATTTATCTTACTCGGTTGCTCAACAATCTCGAAAACAGGCTCGGTGATAGACATGGAGTGTTAGAGTGAGTACGAGCCCTTGATAAAGCCATTGTTATTAATCGGCGGTTATCAACATCACTGTGGAAAAGCACTCAAGAGCATGAACTCTTTGCTTCCGCTTCCAGGCCGAGTCTAGGGTAGGTTGTCGAAATGTTATTACTAAGCCCCTTAATAATCAATGAATACGCTAGTAGTTTTCAATAGTACAGCGTAACCCTACTTTATTACCAATACGCCTTAAGCAGACAACTACCCAACTGCGTTTTGTTATACATTGTCTAAGACTAAGCTCGGTCAACCGTTATTGTATCTTTCAAAAGAATATACTATTTCCCGCAGACGTCTTGGCGGTGCAGCCATGGGATCAATAAGCGGGGAGGCATCTGCACAAAATGCCGCTCTGGAACATTTGATGACGCCCGTTGAAATACTCGAGATGCAGGATGTACTAGCAGAGTCTGGTCACGGTTAGTGTACTATCCCAATATATAACCTCACTGAAACATCGCTTACCACGGCCACAGAGAGCCACCCGCGTCTTCCTGGAGAGGATTGCAAGATTTTCACCTGCACTGAAGACAAAGTTGTCCCCTCGATGCCCCCGTCAACTTACCCTTACCTTCTCGTCAACATCGGCTCTGGAGTATCTTTCTACCAAGTATCGGAGAACAATCAATGCGAGCGCATAACAGGATCTTCGTTTGGTGGTTCTGCCCTTGGTGGTCTTCTGCTGCTCCTCACCAGAGCGCGCACGTTTGAGGAGATGCTTGAGCTCGCGGAAAAGGGGGAAAACGCCAATGTCGACAAGCTCATTGGAGACATATACGGAATGGACTACAGCAGGATCGGCATGAAGATGACTGCTGTTGCGTCAACATTCTGCAAAGCCTTCAGCATGGAACACCGGCCAGAGACCGCGACTGAGGCCATCACCAACCCCTCGGAATCTGCAGCGTCGTTCTCAGACGCCGACATATGCCGTTCTTTGGTTTTTGCCGTCTTCAACAACATTGGTCAGATTGCTACCTTGCAATCCCGCGTTTACGACAACGCGGATATCTACTTTACTGGGCCGTACGTTCGGGACCGTCGGTTGATCATCGAGACACTCTGTATTGCTGTTCGATACTACTCTGGAGGACAGAAGCGAGCGCATGTCATGAGCAACCAAAGTCAGGCTGACGGCTCGAGCGTTTAATCAAGATCTCGTTTGGCTAAAATGGTAGCAAACTAGAATGCATATAGAAGTTCTATAAACCCTTATACGACCAACATTTCAGTTGTTGATAACTCCCTCTCTGTGTGTGAACAACACGTATACCCGCCCAGTAGAATCGACCGCCCAAGTCGTACTGACAAGGCTCTACTGACATCATGTGGCAGAGCGGGAAGATTCTGGATTTACAGTCTTCAGGGCTTAGAAGTGGAATTCGCTTGCTCTAGCTCCATCGGCTTGCATTTATTTCATGTGATACGCGTAGATATTCAAGTCAGATCATGGAATTCGATACAACAAGGTCCTTGACAGGGAACCTGACGATCAGTGGCGAGCTATGTGCTTCCACTTTTCCTTCCTTGATATTGTTTGCACTCTTGAGAACGTAGCGAGGCGAGGTACGCCCCACGAGCCCATAATTCTACATGTCCAACCATCCAACACTGGGTACCAATATCGGTTGCCGGATCAAACACCAGTTCTCGTACCGGCAGCCGTTCTTCCGTCGGATCCACGATGTAACTGTGGCTATGAATACCGAGCTTGGAGGTCGCGAACTCGTGAAAGATCAGGGAGTCGAGGACGCAGATCCGAGCCATTTGCGGCCTGGATCCGGTGGCTCGCCTGTATAAGCCCCATATATTGTGCCAAGGATACCTTCCGGCCGGTGAGAAACCCCCTGATTTTCAGTTGTTGTAGTATTCGCATATTAAGCGAAGTGCCATCCCCGCTCATCACGTCTGACGTTATCGTTTCCTCTTTCCTCTCTGCCTCTGCCTCTGCCTCCCATAAGACGAAAGGATCTCACCGCTTTTCTCTCTCCGTAAGTATCAAATAGCTGATTATTACTCAGGGGCGAGTACGTTCTTCCTGTTGCTTTAGTCCTCTCCAACCCCAGCCTTGTCCATTAAACAACCCAACTGAGCGAGGACAGACGCATCTTCATCCAGGCACAATACACAAGAGCCGACCAGCCTTCGTTCGATCCTCAAGTCCGAGCCTCAAACCTGTTACCTCGAAGGCAGTGAACCGAGGAGGCGTTGCCTGAACTGCTAGTCGCCAACTAGACGCCATCATTGCCATCATCATGGAGACCATGTCACAACTGCAGGCCCCGCTGCCTGTTCTCAATGTTCGGTTACAACTCGACGAATACCAAGGTCTAGCCGTGACACCGTGGTATAGCTATTCCGTATTGCTACCTAACCGACCACTTCCCAATATCTCCAAACGACCACACATCAAGACGGCGCGGCTCGTTGTCCGCCCAGTGACATTGGACGACTTGGACGGCCTCCACGACCTGCGCCAGAGACCCAAACTTCAGCTGCATTCAAAGACCCGTGGTAGGCCAAACAGAAGTAAGGACGAGACGAGACAACACATCGAGGAAATGGCAGAGGATGAGCCGACACATTGGAACTTTGGCGCCTTTCTGCAATCTACCGGCGAGCTAATAGGCGAGGGCGGTCTCCCCGACTGTGTGCACATGGTAACATCAACGTCCGGATGGCCAGAGGCCGAGTTCTTCATCAAGCCTGAATACTGGCGACAAGGATACGGCACAGAGCTATACAACGCTGTCATGGACTCGTGGTGGGACTTGTCACGCGAGAGGAGACGACAACAACTCCATCCAGCCGTAGCACCTGGAAAGGAGCCTGGGGACCCGGTAGCCGAGGGCGTCATGTTCGGATGGGAGAACGGCAACGATGCGGCCCTGGGTTTCTTTAGCAAGGTCCTGGCAAACGCACCGATATTTGCTGAGGGTGGTTACGAGAGCATCGATATGCGAGAGGGCAGGGAGGGAAGTCTTGTGCGATGGGATGGTGCTCTGGTTATCAACCCCAGACCCCCTCGGGAGGATGAAAGTCAGAGTGAAGGGTAGTATGGGCGCCAGGTCCTAGCAACGTGGAGATTTGCGGATGCACGCCCTTACAGACAACTTTGTTCTCCAGCACAGTTGAAGCTTTGACCGAAAACAACCAAGTTCTCTAGCGCCCATCGACGCAGGTACTTTAAGTCTTGGAAGGGTTACAGGCCGTGGTCATACCTGTTACTTATGAAACTGTTAGAGAGCAGGGCGTATCTTGGCTGTAAAAATGAGAAAGGGGACGCATTGGATAGTTTATGTAACTGTAATATAATGTATTTTAGCTTGTGCCACTGAATAAACATGTTCTTCTATTAGAGAATGAGCTGTTTTCTATAAGAAGAAGAAACACAAATTGGGGTTTCTTTATAAATTTATTGTTCTTAGTGGGTTTATATAGACAGGGTAGTCTTAATCCCTGTTTACTGCGAGGGATATTTGTCTCACTCTGATAGAATGCGTCTTAATTAGCCCAGTGAGATATGCTGACTTATGGATCGAGATCGAGCATAACTCTACTAAAGGGCATACATAATTAACTGCTCTAAGTCGCTTATTAAATCTATTCTTTTTTCCCCAGTGAAGTGAGCTTGACCATGGGACATATTGCTGAGAAATATCAGCCTGTGAGCTCTGGGCAGGATGAATAGGAGAGGAATGCTCGCCATTGTAGCTCTTCTAATGAAAAGACCACACTCGAAGACGAACTATACGCTGTTGATAAGAGTAGAGAGGGTAAGAGTAAACACTTCGTCTTCGACACGACCACTCACGAAACAGAAAGACAGAGGACTTCAAGTTTGACGGGACTCTCCATGATCTTATCCTGATCTCTATGACTCGAGCAATACTCTCTGCTGTACCCTACTGCACAGGGGCTCACATCTACCCGTCAAGATTGGGCAGGTCGCCCCTTATCTCCCAACGGCTAACGAAAGCAGATTATACTCGTAAAGTGGCGGCACGCGATTATGAGTTTCACCGATACATACATAGCTGTGAAGGGGGACTGATTCTGCCACGACTGCCAAGCAAGATTGATAGGGGGCATTGCGGGAGAGAGGAATTAATGGAAGCTAGTATGTCGTGTAATTACATAGTTTATATAGATAACAATAGATGACCCTAAATTCTGATAGACGCACCATTTCATGTTAAGCCAAGGAATAGAGGCAGAGTAAACGAGCAGGACACTTGAACAGCCAGAGGGAGGATTGCAAAAGTGCCAGCTGAGAACCGACCAGGGGCAATGGTCCAACCCCAGGGCGCAGCAACAGCCATGTAAATCATGCCAGCGGAAAGGACGATGCAGATGAGAAAGGTGTACTTGAACCGGTGCATCATCTTGTTCAGGCCAATGTATATACCAGTCGGGCCCAGCTCTTTTGACGTCGACGCCCACTCAATGTTGACGGAGAAGGCGTGGCAGAGGAGGGCCTTGGCGCAGTTGATGCTGATGCCACCAAAGAAGAGAAGGAGGAACGGGAGCCACTTGGCAGCCTCGAGAATGGCGACCCAGAATGGCTTTTCCTTGAGACGATGGCGTGTCATGCTGAAGGAGACGGAGGCGACGCCGTTGAAGATGACCAGGAGAGACAGCCAAATACCCCACGAGGGAGTGTAGAAGTGGTCGAGGTCATAAAAGAATAGGCCGATGAGGACGTAGTTGATCAGAGTGAGAAGCATGCCTGCACCGATAGCATAGTCTGCAACTGTTAGTCCAGGGTACTCGAAGGGGCAATAGACATGTGGTATACTTACAGGTGAAGATGTAGGCAATGATCGATACCTTGCTGGAAACAGGCATACTACTCCAGAGGAAGCGGAGGAACAGCCTGGTTACCGGACCCTTGTAGATCCATTTGTAGCTAGATGAGAGAGTAAGCATTATGCCGGGGGACCAAGATATTCCGTGACTTACAAAGGATTAAACACAAGCTCGTTACAGCCGTAGGCATACTTTTCCCAACGATTCAACTCATCGTAGACGGTCAAAGAGACACCTTCTTCAAAGCCGCCATTGTGGTAGGTCGCCAGACGACAAACCATGCCGGCCATCTGGACTCGCAGACTGATATCAAAGTCTTCAGATACGTGCGAGTCAGACCACCATTTTGTGACGCCATCAGACCGATCTACGAAAGAAACGCTCTGGATAGCCTTCCAGCGAAGAAAGGCGTTGTGGCCGACAAAGGGGGCCACGTCGCCGGTGCCAACACCGTACTTGATGGCTGTGTAGACAATGTTGGTGAAGTAGGTGATACCGTTCTCAAAGATGTTGTGGGCAACCTGCATTACACCCGAGCCGTGCTGCAGAATAGCTACCTCGGGGCTCTCGTACATCTCGAGAGCGCCATAGAAAAGACAATCCAGGGGCACGCGGGTGTCGCAGTCAATAAGGAGGATGACCTCGCCTATCCGGATATTGCCCTCGGCCCAGGTCTTGCCTTCGTCAGCGTCAAGCATGTTCTGCAGCGCCGTCTCGTAGAGAGTATCGTCATCTTCGGCAGTCAAAGCCTCGGGAGTGCAGCCACGGCTCTGGCACTCGAGCTCAGACAGGCGATGCAGCTCGTCCTCGACACGGTTGGAAAAGGCCAGGCAGTAGTTCATGTTGCTGGCCTTTTTGAACTTTCCCTTGCGCACGAAGCCGAGCTGGTTGGCAAGGCCTTGCGGGCTGAGCTCGCTCTCGTCCTCGTTGTCTACCGCAGGGTCAACAGGTGGTGCCCGTTTGAACCATGAAAAGGCACCGCGGCTCTTGGGGTGCTTGATATTGGGCAGACGTGCGCAGTATCCGATGCCGTTCTCATGATAATACTGTTTGCGTGCGGCGGCCAGCTCGGGCTGGATGCACTGCATGCCGTCGTCGTTGATAAAGACGGAGGCTGTGCCGCCTTGGTTCTCGTAGTGCTGGATAGCAGCCATGACGGAGACCATTGTAGGTACGATGACACTGTTTGATACGAGTTAGAACGAGTTGAGGCAGTATATATCATCTGGAAGCAAAGTTACCCCCGGAGGCCCTCCTTGTAGACAGGCATCTGCACTGTGATGTGCGGCAGTTCGTAGTCCCGATAGCGCTTTGGGTTGGGCTTGACGGCTGTGATGCAAGAGTCAGTCGAGTTCTGGGTGTCTCATCTCAGCGTGAGAGCTACTCACCAGAGTGGTATTTGGAGTTCTTCAGACAGATTCCAGCTGGGAGAAGCAGCTGAAAAACACTGCTCACAACGACAATAAAGAAGAACTAGGCATATGTTAGCTAGTTTGCACCTGCAGCTCCTGAGCGAGACACGTACCAGTGATAAGAGGCAAAGAGGCGGGATAACAACAACCTATACAGGTTAGACAAAATTCATTTCGCCGAGCAATTGGAAACCCACGAGGATGAAACGCATATAATCGCCGTCCCATTTCCATTCCCGGAGAAGCTATAGTAGTAGAGGTTAGCACATAGACAAGATGTCCAAGAATCTAGACAACTTACTCTCGCTACACCCAAGCTCTGCGTTAGAATGACCAAGATCATGACAAGACCAATTCGCAGCGAGTGCAACCTCAGGGTAGGACGTACGGGCTGCTTGCCCTCGAGATCCTCGTCGCTGTCGCCTTCGCCCTCTTCGACCTTGATGGCGCGCTGGTAGACCTCATCCTTCTCGTCGATGGCACCACGGACAGGCGTGGGAAGACCCTCTACTGACTGCTCTTCTGTCTGGGCGAGCAAGCCGTGGGGCATGTTGGGGCCAACGATCTGTGAATGAAATCAAAGCACGGATTAGCGGATAGATTCCCATCTCTGGCGGGTCATCGACGACTTACAAAGCCCAACATCTGCTTCTCGACGCTGTGTGCCACATTGATAACGTTCCTCGCATCATTCGACCAGATGAGCACACATCGCTCCTGAGAGACAATGCACGAGGTGGCCGAGTGCACAAGTGACTGATGCACGTCTGCCAGTTTGGCGATGATGGGAATACGGCCGCCAGTGCTTTCAATGACAAGGCTGGCCTGCTCCGGCTTGATGCTGTCGAGGACCGCGTTGGTTACCTCGGACATCATCGAGACGACGGCATTCTCGTCCAAGCGGGCAACGGCTGCCACCAAGTCCGGGCTTGGATCATCTGGTGCATAGGTGTAGCAGCCGTCAGGTCTCTTGAGTGCAACACAGGTCGATGACCAGCCGCTGGTGATGGCAGCTGATGCCGGCTCATCGAACCACCCGAGCAGAGTTGCACGGCGAGAGATGTACTTGGCAACCTACGACTTGTTAGATTCTTCTGGTACGATGAGATCACAGGGTTGGATGTGACAGTGTGTTATGATGGGCATGGATGAAGAAGAAGCACAGTGCAATGTGAGAGATTGATATAACTGTCAAGTACTATCTGCACGAGGCTACCCGATGTGGACAATACATCGATCGGATAAGGGAAGACACGAACATGGGTGCCAAGTACTCACCATGGCGGGTTCGGCCTCAGGGAGCTGCATGGCAGGCGTCCCCGAGTAGGAGCTGTGGGCAGACCTTGGTTGGGATCCTCTGAAGTGCCATTCTGGGGACCTTTGGCTCATGGAAGTGAGGTGATCATCACCCTCCAGTTTGTCCAGCGTCTGCGGGTCGGCGGTAGGACTAGGCGGCTGAAGTACTCCTGACTCGACGAAGCGAGAGCGTGTCTTGTCAGATGCCATCTTCAGGCTTGAATGGGGACTTGATCAAGCGGAGACGTGTCGTGCGGAGAAGGCCCTCTTCAAATAAAGTGAAGATCTGCCTTGGGGCAGGGAAGGGGGGGCTGGGAGAAGGCAAGAAAGGAGACGTTGGAGTAAGCCAAGAGGCAAGTCCAAGCTGAACGGCCGTGGGTCGAGTTATGAATGCCTTGCGCAGATCTCATGCCAGCCTCTTGGATGCTACAAGTATCGAATCTTGTTGACAATGCAAGAGCCAGAGAATGTCGAGGCCGGGCACTCCGCAAGAATATTGGGCTGGGCTGGAGTCCAACTCGTAATCAGCCAATATTCCAAGCTCTAGACTAATCCAACCGGCCAACAAAGATGCCGATGTTTCTGCAGGCGACCTCGGCCGAGAATATGCATATTGATCTGAGTGAGCAGCCCAATGTCAACCCTGATACGGAGCCTCACCGGCTGCGATCCCAGCCTGTCCATGGCAAGACCGCCACCAGATAGGCAAACCTTTCAGCTGGACCAGTCTTTGCATACCGGCATCCGTGGTCGAGATGCTGCTGCTGGCTGGAGAGGGAGCAGGGTATATTTTGGCCACAGCCAATGTTTGCAGCAGCGCCATGTACTGGTGCGGCGTTTGGATGACCCGAGGTGTATGAATGACCCGCGGCCTTTGCCAAAGTTAGAAACACGAGGCATCCAATAGAGCAGAGTATTGACTGCCGGGGACAAGGGCCAAGGTAGCAAGGGCTCGTACAAAGAATCAGACTTTTCCAGGCAGCAGGAAGCTCGTTATCCAGGTCGAACACATCCTCCGGAGGACAAATGGCAGGGGGAATCTACTTATCAGCAGAGTCGAGATAGGAGGCAGCAACGAAACATGCTCCGGTAGTTCGGCACGATATCTATGCGATAACAGGCTGGCTGTGCTGGTTTGTTACGTGCTTGCAGCCACGATGCAACTCCTGATGAACGAGTTCTTGGTCAGCACAGCAAACACGTGGGTCTTGCGATCCCTGCCGAATCGAGATTAACCGTTGGAGGGGCGCGCCACCTTGTGTTGATCCGCAGGCGTTGAGGAGCTACTACGTAGTAGAGTACGGATGAGGCAGGGTACGAGTGCCAAAAGGTCCGCTCCTAGGCTCGGCAGTTCAACTGATTGACTGAGTAAGCAGTCTATCTCGTTTAGCTTTCTGTTATCTATCAAGCTCACGCCGGAACTCGACACCCTCAGTATTTCTCGTCAAACCTAGAGTCGAACGCCTTCTTCTCGGGCCGCTGCCAGGGCCATACTACGTGGTACATGGTGTGTGTGGGCCGCCTATCTCTGTAGAGTGTCAGTGGATCCACAGAGTATCATGACCAGGGGTAATATCTAACGGCCCGGTTCCCGTTGGCGAGCATGGCACGTTTGTTGGTGGACGAGCTGACGAGATAGCACGGCACATCTGCCGCTAGTCTACTCTTACTCTCCGGATGCAACGCTACCGTCGAGATGTTCCTTGGCTGTGCCAGGGTCTGGTGGCGGCCTTCCTCTTCAGCCTCCAGCCGCATCTCAGGGTATCATTATTGAAATAACCGGCAGGGTAGCTGCTGTATTTGTGCCTTTACCCAGGGCTGGAAGCATCGCCTGGAAGCCCTGTCCTGGATGCCAATAGCCGTGCCGTAGAAAACTGGGAACGCGATTTGTGATAGCGAAGCTTCGCTTTGCCGTCTCGCTGATGTTTGCTCCGAGTCCACGTCTCTCAGCGCGTATCTCTGGACAGCTTTTTCAGCCGGCATGGAAGTGGTGGCAACGAGGCGATACAGCTCAGCCGTCTAATCGCCATGCTGTCCTTGCTTGCATCTCAGCCCACCTCCATGTGGTCCATCTAAACCTGGTATGGTGTACCCGAGTGTCGGGGCGCTCAAGTATGGTTCGACGGATGTTTACAAACAAGATCCCAACAAGAATGCGAGGCACTTCAAGGGCGATCGTTTCACCATACTATCCCACATATCATCAGGGCCCCCTTGATCAAGTTCAACTGTCCTCGCCCTTTACTCCCTGGTGTTAGACAAGCCAAGCACTCGTACATTGGCAACTCCACTACAGCAATGGAAGGCTTAAGAGCTGCCACCTTTGCTGCTGAGGATTCTCCGCAGCGGGGGAATCCCTTTGCAACTCCGGGGACTGATACACCTGAAAACCCCTTCGCGACCCCCATTGCCGCGACGCCATCCCGACGGCCACCACACACCCGGACTACTTCTCCTTATGGAGGCACGTAAATATACATGACCAAATACTTGCTCAAGGCTAACCCAGACCAGTGGTAGGCCCCCGCCGGCGCTTCAAGAGCAGCCGGCTCAACGGCGAGTTCGAGAAGCCATGGCTCCAAAAGTCCAAGAGGGAGGTCAACTGGGACAGCATCATCTTCTACACATGCATCTTCATCGGTCTTGGTAGGTTGGGAGGTAGTGTCACTCCGAATCAGCTGCTAACAATGCCTCTCTCAGGTATCGGCGGATATTTCTGCTGGGATGAGACCCGAGGGGTCCCCAATCATGAAGTACGTGCAATCCGACATGTTGAAGCTGTGGTTGAATTGACCGAGAGGGCAGTACTGTTTGATCATGGACGATAATTTCAAGAATCTCGACAACTGGAACCATGAAGTGCAGATGAACGGGTTTGGGTATGTGGTCTAGCCATTTCCACCTATACCTCACTGACAACACTGTAGTACTGGATCCTTTGACTGGACTACGACGGACGAGGAAAACTCCTACGTCGACGCCGAGGGCCTGCACATCGTGCCCACGCTGACCCTTGAGAGCACCGACATCACCTACGAGCAGCTGGAAAACGGCCACACGGTCAACCTGACAACCGACGGCCGCTCCGACGGTAAGTGCACATCGGATGAGATCAAGAGGATCGACGCCCGCTACCCATGCGCTGCCGTGAGCAACACCACCAAGGGCCAGATCATCAACCCGGTGCGGTCAGCGCGACTCAACACCAAGGGCAAGAAGACGATCCGGTACGGCCGTGTCGAGGTGACGGCACGCATGCCTCGAGGCGACTGGCTGTGGCCGGCCATCTGGATGATGCCCCAGGACAGTGTCTATGGCGAGTGGCCAAAGTCTGGTGAGATTGATATCGCCGAGGCCCGCGGTAACGATGCTCGCACCTATTCCATGGGTGATAACCTCGTGTCATCGACCCTACACTGGGGCACCGCCACCGAGAACGATCGCTGGCGGAAGAGCTACGGCGAGTGGGGAGGAAAGCGAGTGCGCTATACCGAAGACTTTCATACTTACGGGCTGGAGTGGAGTGAGAAGTATCTCTTTACCTGGCTTGACGGTCGGCTTCGGGTGAGTGATCAGTTGCGTGCTGGATACATCCTCCCCAGCCCTACCCCTTGATCCAAAGAGTAACACAGTTCACTGACCCCATTCTGCAGCAAGTCACCTTCTTCGACTTTACCAAGAACAAGAATCTGTGGACTTACGGCGAGTTCGCTGGAGAGTCCATCAACGGCTCGGTGCCTGTCGATCCCTGGGGTAGCACCGGGCGTGCCAACACGCCATTCGACGAGTCCTTTTTCCTCATCCTGAACGTGGCGGTCGGTGGCACCAATAGCTGGTTCCCGTGAGTCAAGATCTCTCTTTGCAACGGCTTTCACTGGCTTCCGTCCCTGCTCTTGTAAACTAGCCGCGATCGTACCCGGCTTGGCTAACCTGGATTCACTCAAGCGACGCGATCGGCGGCAAGCCCTGGGCCGATAGCAGCGAGACACCCATGCGCGACTTTTGGAAGGGCAACGAGACTTGGGTCCCAACCTGGGGTACCAAGGAGGAGCGTGGCATGGTTATCAGATCGGTCAAGATGTGGCAGGAGGGCCGATGCTGAGCGACACCTTGGCAATGGGATACCGTAAGGCATTGTATAGAGTATATCGGAGGTTTGTCATTGGGCAGATAATTAAACAAGACTGCAGTAGAACCTCGTATTCATCGCTTTCTAATCTGCTGCTTGTCCGTGTCCCAGGCAGAATCGGTGAACGATCCATCTTGATATGGTTATCTCTACTCTACAGCCCAGATAACCGGTAACCGCCCGCAACAGAGTGAAAATGATGCGGCCAACACTCTTCAACACTGACTGAACGCAACCCCGTCAAGCACTGTGTTTCTACTGGCTGATCGAGGCAGTTGGGGAGATTGCTACGTTGCATTGGAGCCACAATATGACGATATTCCCACCTACCAGGGAGACACCAGCTAAGCAGGGGTTGGTTCCTGCAAGCCGGCCACACCTGCGTGAGTGCTCCTCGATACTTCATCACCATTAGCTAATTACCACCAGTCAAAAGGATCAAGAGAACAACATGTGCTTTGGCTGCTAGCCGCTTCGATCCATGTAGACCGCTATCAAGTTGACTGCCCAGCATCAGCTTCCCTTTTGCCAAGACGTGCTCGGCAATCTGGACCCTCTGCTGCCATTTATGACCGCTTCTTGTGCTCTCCAGCTGAACCCAGTCTGCCCACAATATCTCGCCAAGGTGGCAGCCCGTTTCAAGTTGAAAGGGTTACTCGTAAGACAGCCCTATCCATATTGGTCCTCCTGCGTTCAGCCGCTCGTCGAGTTGCATGATAACAGCCGAGGTTGTGCTCCAACCTTTGGTTCTCGACGTCTAATTGGACTCTCAGAGCTGAGCTGAGTGCTAGTACACGTGAGAAATGCTCAGCAATAGTGTGACTCGAGAGACAAGGCTGTGAAAGTGTTAGTCTGAGTGATATTTGGAAAGTTGCCGTCAGTAGGATGCATTAGTATATGTAGTCAAGATCCGACCGCGAGGCAGTAGGCGCTGTTTCTCTTGTCTTTCGTCAACAGGAACAATCTCCTCGCTCTATGCGTATAATTCGCTTTATTCCCACACTCGTTGAAACTCCTAGACGGCTTGCCTCCGTTATGGTCTCCCTTCGTTTTACTCTCCTCAGTGCAGCGTTCCTTCACTTGACTTGGGCCAGTGTCATCCTCCGTAGGGACCTGACGCCGCCAACGACCCCCCAGGAAGACTGGAGCTACACCGGATGCTTCATTGACAGCGTCTCCAAGCGTGCCTTGAATGGCGCTACTTACTATGACTCTACCGGCCTGACAGCTGAGACCTGTGTCGCCTACTGTGCTGACGCCGGGTTTGCCTACGCTGGTATGGAGTACACGGCCGAGTGCTGTAAGTGATGGCCACCAAGTGCGAGGTATATCGTGTAGTCTTGATGGCTGACTTCATGCGTTCTAGTTTGTGGCAACAAGAGGCCAACGACCAAGGCTGACGATGCCGACTGCAACATGCCATGTGCCGGCGATAGTGACCAGCCTTGCGGTGCTGGCGACAGGCTGACTGTCTTTGCCAGCTCTGCCGCTACTGTGTCCCCTACCACCGTTCTCAACACTGCGACTTCATCCTCGGCCGAGACAGACTCTAGTGAGACTGCGGCTGCAACTTCATCCCCTCTCCCTGGTGCTACCGGCCTCCCTGACGGCTGGGCCTATGGGGGCTGCTATATTGACCCCCCTGGACGTGCCATGTCGGGCGCCCCAGGTGGTCCCTCGTCGTCCATGACTCCCCAGATCTGCATTGCCACGTGCATCGAGAATGGCTTCACTGTCGCCGGCCTGGAGTACTCGGAGGAGTGCTACTGTGGAAACGAGCTGAATAACGCTGCCTCCAAGACAGCAGAGTCGCAATGCAACATGCCTTGCGCAGGCGACAGCAGCCAGATGTGCGGTGCCGGTAACCGCCTGTCCATCTACTCGGACGGCGAATTTCCCATCTGGCCAGTGCCTGCTGCAAAGGACGAGGATCTGCCCGGAGACTGGGCGTACAAGGGCTGCGTCTTTGACAGCACCAATCCCAACATCCTCGAGTGGCTCTGGGAGGATGCGCCCAACTACGCGACCAGCAACATGACCATTGACTACTGCCTCGAGCGTTGCCAGAAGTTCGGCTACTCGGCTGGCGGTGTCGAGTACGGTCGGCAGTGTGTCTGTGGTGATCTAGAGGCCGTTGAGGCTCGGGGTGATGTCTGGAAGGACGACAGCTTCTGCAGCATGCCGTGTCCTGGCGATCGCAACTACACGTGCGGCTCTGGCAACCATATCAACTACTACGAGTGGACTGGAGACTCGCTCAACACGTTCCGCTACGCGTCCGGTCCTGCCGCGGGCGAGTACGACTTCTTTTCTACTGCGCCTATCGTGCCTTTGATCAGCTCCGTCGGCATCAACGACAAGGTCGTCTTTGTTGAGAAGCACGGCACTTCCTTGGACAACACCGAGGGTTCGTTTGAATTCGACTATACGACCAACACGTACCGTGAGTTGGCTCTCAAGACTGACGTCTTCTGCTCGGCCTCTTTCACCTTGCCCGACAAGGCCGGACGCATGATCAACATCGGTGGCTGGTCGGCCGAGTCCGTCTATGGTGTTCGCTTCTTCACCCCCGACTCGCCGCAAGGAGTCGACAACGGCACCAATGACTGGGAAGAGGACTACACGCAACTACGCCTCTTTGACCCCCGATGGTACCCAACCGCCATCATTCTTTCCAACGGTTCTCTGCTTGCCATGGGCGGCGAGTCTGGCTCCGACGCGCCCATAGTGCCGACGGCCGAGGTGCTGCCCCATCCTCCAGGCGTCACCAAGTCCACCTACGTCGACTACCTCGAGCGCGCCGAGGAGATTGGGCGTACCAACTCGTACCCACACTTGGCTATCCTGCCGTCAGGCAATTTGTTCTTTGCACAGTTCAACGAGTCGCGTATCCTCTCCCAGACGAACTTCCAGTCCATCCGCAAGCTGCCCGACATGCCCGGCGCCGTCGACAATCCTCTGACTGGCCGCAACTACCCTCTACAGGGCACCATGATGCTCATGCCGCAGAAGGCCCCCTACGACGATGCTCTTGAGGTGCTCGTCTGCGGCGGTACCACTGCCGAGCCTGGCAACGAGGCCCTCGACAACTGCGTCATCATGGAGCCTGACACCCCGGGCGCCGAGTGGACTATTGAGAGAATGGTATGATAGCACCAGCTTTACACCCTCACTCCACACCATAGATGCTAACATGTACAGCCCTCGAAGCGGGTCATGCCCACCATGATCGCCCTTCCCGATGGCCGCTACCTCATCGTCAACGGAGCTCAGGTCGGCCGTGGTGGCTTCGGTCTAGCTGACGACGCAAACCTCAACGCTGTCATGTACGACCCAGAGCTTCCCCTCGGCCAACGCATGACGGTCCTGGCAAACACCACGATTGCTCGCTTGTACCACTCCGAGGCCGTCCTCCTCAGCGATGGCAAGGTGCTCATATCGGGCTCAGACCCCCAGGATCAGGGCAAGCATCCCCAAGAGCACCGTCTCGAGTACTTTGTGCCCGATTACCTCAAGTCGGATGCTGCCCAGCCCGAGTTCACTATCCAAGACCGCGACTGGGCCTATGGCGATAGCTACAGCTTCACACTCACCAAGGCGCTGGCTGAGGGAGCTACAAACATGCGAGTATCGCTCCTGGCCTCTATCGGCTCTACCCACGGCATCACCATGGGCCAGCGCACCCTGTTCCCGGCCTTTTCTTGCACCGGCAATACCTGTACTGTTGAGGCACCGCCCAACGCCTTTGTCAGCCCTCCTTCGTGGTACCAGATGTTTGTCCTTGACGGACCCACGCCTTCGTATGCCATATGGGTCCGAGTTGGTGGTGATCCAGGCCGTCTGGGTGATTGGCCAAAGCTTCCTGGATTCACCACTCCTGGTGTTTAAGGGGTTGGCGTTTCCGAGAGTAGCCGATATTGCATTGGTCTTTTGTATAATGTACCTGTTACGTAGACTGAGGTAGCCATGAATACGATAGCCAAGACGATAGCTGTGTAGTTAAACCGCCACGCTCCCGAACTACTCGATGCCCAGGTCTGTAGACAGCAACCAATACTAACTAATGAAGTTGATCTAGGTGATAACTAGACTAATAAGACGCTCCCTAGCATCCTGGTAGTTCACCTATGCCTCGCACTAGCCGCCACTATTGACGCGTTATGCTAATAGTGCGCCTCCTTTAAAATTATCACTAAGGTATTTCAGGGGCGTCCCCTTACTAATAAAATACTATTAAACAAGTCGGGATTCAACTTCCTGACTTGATCCGTCCAAAATTATTTCACTCTTTTACCCACACTCGTTTAAGGTATCGTGGTGCAAGATGATATCGCCAAAGCGTTCAGTTGCTATTGCGGCTCTTGCTCTTTGCAGCGTAGTTACCGCAGGCCCTTGCAAGGCAGCCTCTTATTCTACACAAACTTCCATTTCGTCTGCTACAACGACCACTGACTTGTTCTCCGAATCGATTTCATTATCTGCATCAGTTGCGTCCTCTACTACTGAGGAGGCTTCCTCCTCCACTCTGACTACTGAGGCCTCCATATCTCTTACCGATACAACGACGACTAATATATCTACGACGACTGATGCCTCGACGACTGAAACGTCAATGACTTCCAGCGCACCACAGTGCACTTTTGCAGGCTCGTACACCAACTACGTCCTCAACCCTTCCTTCGACGATCTAGACGCCAGGGGAAATTCCGTCAGTGAGCCGTGGATGTTTTTCGGCGGTTCCAAGGTTGCGAGCAACGAAGCCAGGACTGGTCAGAACGCTGCGTAGGTTTATAATCATATCGTCTGGTCGACAGACCGCTAACACGCGTATGTTCAGTGAACTCAACTTCCCTAGCGAATCCAACTCAAACAGCGATTCCATCTTTCAACCAAACCTAGGAACTGTTGTGGGCAACCAATATGTGTTGAAATACTATTGGACACTCCTTGCTGGACAACCTGAGGAAACGAACTATTGCAGGTTTGGAGCATCTGGTGGCCAGCTCCAAGACAGGCTTTTCATCTCTGCCGCGGAGGATGTCATTGCTGGACAGTATTACTCGTATGAGGTTCGCTTCGTGGCAAGTGATCATCAACGGCTGTCCATTGGTTTCTTTTGTCAGTCTACCGACAATGGAGAAGTCATCAAGGTTCACATCGATGATATTGCCATCTACGATTACTATGAGGGTTGCGAGGTTCCATGAGGGGGATTACTTACAGGTACCCGGATACAGCTCAGTCGAGGTGGCATCTCAGCTTCTAGGCCAAGCAAGTCTAGTCTGTAAATGGGTATGGTACCGTTATATGTGACTTGAGGATTACAGACTACTTTTCTCTGTCCTACGCAGTCCATGGGGTCAGTAGATTTCTATAATAATTGGCTACATAAAGCATCTTTGCACCAGCATGGAGAGCCGATATTGCTCCGGTTGAGATACTCAAGGACGCGTCTGACGTGATTGGGCAGCTGCCTTCATCTTCGGATGTATCATTTAATCACGGTAAATTGAGCTCTTCTATGGGAGAACGCGCAATCCTTCTGCTACTCCTGCTTAAAAATTAACAGCAGAATTAGAAATCATATCTATTTTATTACATATTTTATAGGTAACGTGTCTTGTCTAGCTTGGCATTGGTGTTGATTGCATAGTCCATCACTGTGGAGGCCACTCCAAACAGCTTAAACTAAGGCCTCTTATGCATTTCTAGCCTGGCATAGCCGGTACCCAGGCTGATGAGGCAGGAGACGACAGGGGCAGCGCCCTTGGGGGCGACAAGCTCGAATAGACTGTACCACAGCTGGTCGATGGGCTTGTTGTTGAGGAGACCACCATCCCAAAACACCAGTTCTGGGTTGCTTTCGGGGAACTTCATCTTAGGGAATAAGGTAAGGGCAGCCGACGTGGCACGAGCAGCAATGCTGATGGCACGTTTATCTCGGTGCTTTTGCATGGCGTCTTTGGCCTTGGATTTAACGTAGATGGTCTTGTCCTTGTAGAATCGCAGCAACGCCGACTTAGCCCGGTTTTGGGCTGTGGTGTAGCGAACCTGTCTGGCGTTAGATATGCGCAATATTTTGGTGAGTAGATTCTTACATTCGAACACCTCCTTCGTGCTGGTGAAGATTGGACGAACGAACGAGTGAAAACTACAAGGGACACAGGACAGCGAGGGCTTCTATATATATGTGCGTCCAAACCTCCACCCTCTCCAACACATCATTTTCCTAGTATGACGGCTCTTTATCTGAAACTGTATCACCCTCCTGTCGGCTCATACCGCCTTTTAGAGAAGCAGCTATCTACAATATTCGGACGATGCGAACTGAACCGGTCTCGGCTTAGTCCACCTGCTGCGGGCCACCATGATGCCATTGGGGCCTTGCCAAGTGGTTCCATGGCATTCAATACTTGACGGGCTGAAACTGAATACGCAGGCCACCTACGGGCATCCTTGCCCTTGTGTCACCACGGCCGATCACATCAAGTCATCGGTAGCAGGCCGTTTGAGGAGGGCGTCACACTCTGCAAGACAGGCTAGGATCAAGGTCAAGATGATGGTCAACTTCCAGCCAAATCATGTCTCTGCTTGCTCAAGGACAGCCGTGCCATATCCCTGCTGTGTCCACACTCAATTGCTGAGAATGGCCGTCAGTCCCCGCCGCCAGATTGCCAGCAGTCGGCGCTTTGCATCTGAGTCTTGATGGCACCGTAGGACTGTATTGCGTCGCCACGTGAGTAATTTATCACTTCACGCGACACGAGATGTTGATCTTGTTAAAGAGAGTGTGACCAATGGAATGAATCGTGAAGAGTTGCGCATCGCTTAAAGGGAAAACTCCCTCTGTGATTCGGCTTCGCACCCTTCACCGAGGTGTTTACGGTATCTGTGAAAGAGTAGGTACCCAAAGCACTGTCGAGGATTATCATGACCCTGCGAGGGGCCACCGCAGAGCCCATTCAGCTGTATCAATCGGCACCAATAGTTCCGAGTTAGTATAAATAGGCAAATCAGCGGTGCAATTTGTTCGCTGCCCCTCACCTCGGTTGGCCAGTTCCATAAGTTATTTTTCCTATTACTCCCATACTCGGCAAAGGCCCGAGCAACGCCGTCCACGACGACGACTATTACCACTAATCGAGTCGGTCGGTAGAGGTGAAGATAAAGGATTATAAGGAGTGTATTTTAGGTAGACCTTGATGAGAAAAGGATAGGCAGGGGAAGGGGAGTCTTGACGCTTGTGCAAATGTTTAGACCATTCTCGATCAGACTCACCAGAGCTGAAAATGACAAAGGCCATGTAACACAAGCATTATCGGCGATTGTGAGCTGCTTTAACATGTAGCTATCCCCGCTCACCGTTGCACGATGTATGTCGTGACGTCCTCAGTTCTGTCTTGGCGAGACGTGGATGTCTTGTGAAGCCCGAGCCTATTCGGAGGCGTCCACCTCCAAAGGTCTCGGCAGGCCCGACTGAGCTTAGCAGGGCCCAATCAAAGATATGACCCATCGCTTATAGACGATGTACGCCAAACACAGGGGAAACATGTACCGCCGATGCAGTCAGCTGATGAGGTAACAAGATAGAGGGAAGAGGTGGAGCAGAAGATCTAGGCCAGCGATCGGGAAACCGCCGGCAGGTTTCCGGCTTATGCTTAACTCTCGTGAAACAAATTTGTGAAATGTTTCAATGATGATGTCAAAGGGTTTCAACGGCTTTCCCGTCTTTGCTAATAGTAGGGTCGCTCGTTATCAAGATTGCGGTGTACTGATAGAAGAGACAGAAGTATATAAACTCCTGGAACTCTCCAAAGATCAGGATGCGGATCAACTCACAAGCACAACAACAGCTCCAGCATCGACAACAAACACAAACAACACCCCTCAAGCACTGCTACTCTTGTCCCCCTTGTTGGTATCAAAAGTGTACGGCCTTGTTACCCTCACCCTCGTCCTCGTAGTCGTTGCGAACGCCATTCCCAGTCCCCAAGCCGTTGTCCCGCCCGAAATCGCTTGCCCTATCTGCCGACTCGAGGTCATCTCGGAGTCTGATAACCCCGACCCGCATCAGAATTACCACTTCCAGCAGATGACGGTTAGTTTGTTCCCTGCTACCGAGGTACTGCGAACGTCTGGGCTAACTACTGTACCAGAACAACCTCATGTGCGGCAAAGGTTCTGGCTGTGAAATCTCCAAGAGTCAAGTTGAGGGCCAGGGAGTCAGCCTTTCTGCCAGCGTGACCGGTATCGACTGGATCTCGGCCGGCTTCGAAGTCATGGAGTACACCGAGTCCGGCGAGGCGCAGACCTCTCAGGGCAATACCGGCGACACTATCTGCGTAGTCTGGCGAGCAGCAAACACGATCTACACTGTCACGAGCCAAAAGTATGGCAATTGCTGCCGAAAGGAGCGAGGACCTGGGTCCAAGCTCATCACCTCTCCTAACAGCGATGGCCTCGGCTCTAGTGCCATTTGTGGCCGCAACGAGCAGTACCACAGCAAGGGCCACAGTTACTGGAACAACAGTATCTTCTCTTACGCTATTGATATCAACTCTTATTGACCCTTCACCTTTCTTGGCCATAACTAACACAGAAACCCTCTTGAGTGAATACTTAATTCCCACTGAGTGCGACAGTCCTTGACTGGCTCCTCGGGTCCAAGTACGGCTTTTCGCCGATTCCAACAGCACGATGACCTACTCGATCCCCCAAGTGGTCGTAGTCGTTCGTAGCGCTATGAAACGCGCTTCGGTTGTCCCAAAATGCTGGAGATTGTTAGTCTCTAGCCCGATGCACTGTAGATTCAAGACACTGACCAATGTCGTTCTCGTTCCTCCACTTGAACCTAACCTGTAGATCGTGGTTGTCCTGAATTCTTCTGTAGAGAGTATCCAAGAGCTCTCTGCTCTCACGTGCACTCAATTCATTAATGCGCTGCGGGAAGTTGCCGATTGCGTAGATAGACTTCCAACCTGTGACGGGGTTGGTTCTCACAACCGGGTGAACAGCTGTGAGCTCGCTACCGGTGTTGCCCGGGCTTCCCCGGGGCTCTTCATAGATCTTGAACTTGTCGGGGCGAGCTTCCGCAGCTTTGATGAACCCTTCTCCCGTGAACGTCGCTGTGAGGCCCTCGAAGAACTTCTTGTACTGGTCGCTGAAACGATCATAAAGCTCGTAGCCTGACGCCCACAGTGTGTCACCACCGGTGGAAGGGAGCTGGGTCAGCCTCAAACTTGTGTAGTCGGCTGGGTACGGCTCGAATTGGATATCGCTGTGCCAAGACGCAGCGCCCCCCTTGCGATCATCTCGGTCTTTTTGGCCGATTGAAAGAACCCTGAAGGCCAGTGAGGAAATGGTGCTGATCTCGTTATCGTCGACTCCGAATTCATGGGTTCCGTTTAGCAGGGGATGGATGTGCAGCGTCGAATCTGAGGGTTTACCAACGAGCTCGCCGAGTCGCTGAACCAACGACTTTTGTAAGTCGTTGGTCAGATTGTCCTGCGAACGAAAGAAAACGACACCTCTCTCAGAAACTGCAAGGCGTCAACAGAATGGCATCAGCCGACTATGGAAGGGCATCTCACTGGTAATTGCAAGGTCGCGAATCAATTCATCCGAGTTCTTGGCGTTGAGGATGTCGTCGACCAAATTGACGTTGTGATATTCACGCCCAATCACAGGCGTCAACTCCTCATGCTTGAACTGATCAAGTGCCCCAGTGACTGACAGCGGCTCTGGGTACTGTCTGGCCCTTAGTTGAGTGTTCAAGACGTGATCAGACTGAGTGGTTGTCGTGGTAGACATGGTTGGTATTGGTCCCGGGGCTTAGTAGGATATGTTTTTCGTCAAGATGAAGATGGAGGAATCTTTATACACGACTGTGCACTTGCTACTCTTGACCAAATTTATAGGCTATTCCCTCTGATATTTGAGTCACTTCTTCAAAGCACACAATATCCCAGTCGAATTGCAGCATAATGCAACACACCCAGCCCATCCTATGAAGTCATCCATCGCTTGATCGGCTGCCGCAATCACTGGTCCATGATTGGCTGGTTCAAGCTGGTGTCATCTTAGTACGAAGTCGTTAGTTGGGCTCGTACCTGGACAAACGTCAAGATCATTCCCGTCTATCCACAATCAGATAATACAGAAATCAACTTGAGCTCATCTACAAAGTACACACGTAACATCCACCAAGAACTTTGGCGGAGAAGCCCAGAGCTGCGTGCCAGCTCTGAGAGTACGTACATTGAAGGCGATAGAGGAATATTCCCAGTATCAAGTATCATACCAAAGCAGCCCCCTCCCCACGCAACTACAAGGGCCCATGACGTGCTTCTGCACGGATGATTCCAACCTCTCACGACCTGTTGGGCCCGATTTCCGGTCCCTGAAAAGCCCGCTTTAAACCCCTGCGGCAGGCTTCGTCATTAGACCCCTACATGGCATGACAGGCTGCGCCGGAAAAGACGTCAAGACGCACCGGCAAGATGAGCACGATAGCTGTAGTAGACTAGGGAGATTGTTGTAACCGCGCTCGAGGAAGACTAGGTGAGATACTTGCCGACTATTAGAGTCTCGAATACAAGGTACCAGGCCGTAGTAAATTAGAAACGGTACAGAGGTTATACCTGAACGACAAACTAGCCCAATTGTCGACGTTGAAGTTTAATCAAGGAATATTCAATGTGCATGGTTAGCGATAGACAGAATATGCCACGAAACCTAGGCACTTTCATGGAGAAGAAGGCAAATATCAAATAGACAATATTCAAGGTATCAAGTCGGATGTCTAAAAGTCGGACTTCCCGAAATACACAGCCGTCTGGATCATTAGTATCAACCACATCTACTATATTCTGATTATTGAGCAGATTACCCGTCCGATATGAAGCCTCTGAGGCTCTGATATATGGCAAATTTCATGTTCGTGGATCGCTTCCAGGTCGATGCCGCAATCGCTGTGACATATCGAGATTGTCTTCATCTTTAATTCGCCCCCACGACTGGCGTACCCCGCCCCCAATCCTCCCCGCGTTCTACATAGCCCCAACTATTCGAGCTATCGAACCCTCCCATGGCATTCTCGATAACTAGTCTTGGAGCTCAGCAGTGTCTCTTTCGCGGCCTTCAAACAGAGCCCTTCTCGCCTGCAACAACACCAATAACAGCCAAATGTCTCAGCTTTTGCCCGAGTTCAGTCTCAAGGGGAAGGTCTGTGTCGTGTCTGGAGGCGCACGCGGCCTAGGACTGACTCAAGCTGAAGCGCTTCTCGAAGCCGGCGCAACTGGTACGTTTCCGCTGTGTACTCGCACATGGAGAAAAGCCAGAAACTTATATGTACCCGGCTTTGCACATGACAGTGCACGTTATTGATAGGCTGCCTTTCCCCGGCGATGACCCTGACTCGGCGTACTCGAAAGTCGCCAACCGCGCAACAGGTGAACTCGGCTCTTCCATCACCTACCATAGATGCGATGTCAGGGAAGTGTCTGCGCTGAACGACATATTTGAAACAATTGCCAACGACAAGGGCCGCCTTGACGGCCTCATTGCTGCTGCCGGCATCCAGAAGGAGTCATGTGCCCTTGAGCATACCGCAGAGGACTTTGAGAACATTATCAGCATTAATCTGACCGGTGTCTTCTTGACCGCTCAGGCTGCTGCGCGGCAAATGGTGCGACTGAAACAACCGGGAAGCATCTGCTTGATCGCGAGCATGAGTGCCCACATCGCCAACAGAGGCCTCTTGAGTCCGTAAGTACCCTGGCCTCCTCAAACACCCTCGTAGCTGTTACTGATAAGAATGTCCCAGGGCGTACAATCCCTCCAAAGCGGGCGTTGTCCAGCTCGCTCGCAGCCTGGCAGCTGAGTGGGGAGCCCATAATATCCGGGTCAACACCCTATCGCCGGGATACATCTTGACAGACTTACTCCAGAAGCTCTTTGAAGAGTTTCCGGAAAGACGGGAGAAATGGTCCAATGAGAACATGCTTAACCGTATCAGTCTTCCAGAGGAGTATCGAGGGGCTGCTGTCTTCCTGCTGAGTGATGCAAGCAGATTTATGACTGGTAGTGATCTGCGCATGGACGGAGGTCATTCCGCCTGGTGAATGATTTGGGGCTGAGAGATTATAAGCAGTACGGGAATTGTCATATCACTATTGACTATATATCTTGATGTGCTGAGTACATTCTGCTGGTTTTTACGACGTCCCGGCCCAAATGAGGCAGTTTGGAGACTCGCAGTGCAACAATACGACTGTGAAAGCCATGACGTATCCGAAGTTCTTGAGCGTCGAGCAACCCACTCGCTCCCTTACGGCATATCAAAGTAACGGGACACACTTCATTAACGTCTTTTTGGAAGTCGCCAGCACCCATGCGAGCAAGGACCTGACAAGTGATGAGACTCTCGATATGCAAGTGAGTGCATGAACGACTCCAACCTGGGGCAGCTCACTTGAAAGTCAAAGTTTGATACTATCTGTCGCACTTTTCTCTTCTATATTTTGACTTTAAGCTCGTAGTTCCTTCTGCCATGGTTCATGACACCATCATTAAGGGCTTTTTTATCGAAGGGAACCGTGTTCCTTGATATTGTGGCAGCGAATGCCTCTTAGATAGAGGAAACGCAAATAGACTAACACATGGAATAGTATCAAAGGCGACGTGATAGAAGACTCTAGTGCGTATTTAGCATTCTCTAGGTCCAATAGAAGAGGCTGTTATGATTCTCGTATTGTGCACTTCTTCGGCGATCTCGTCGTTGATCTGGTAGCGCAATGCAATATACCATTACTGGGAGCGGTATACCCCAGCTACAACTGTCGACAGCTGGCTATGTGGCTGCAATCTCAATGCAAACTCAATGCCAGACATTTCACGTATGACCTACTATCAATAAAGGGGCTCAGGATGAGACGGTGACGGTGATTTCTTTACCAGGTAATCACAAACCACTAGCTAGTGGCACGCTGTGGTCAGCACTAACTTGGTCAAAAGCGCCCAGCTCATTCCCCTCCCTCATAATCCTCTAACAGATAGATCAGCGATTACCTGTACTGGTTAATAGGGAGCTAACAGCTAAGCTTATGCGAGACTTGATTCTTTCCCTCCGGCTGGCTTTGGGCTTAATCACCCCCGCTCGTTAAAACAAGTGTTTCTGCTAATAATTCGCTTTTGACCTTGAACCTTTACTTTTTTTGTTCTCTCTCACACCCATTCAGTTTCGTGTGAACCCAATCAATTATACTCACATCCTCATCATGGCGTCTCAAAAGCCGTCTCGAGACTACTTCTATTTTCTTATAGTGGTAATGCACTTGACCGCCATGTTAGGTACGCTGGAATATATCAGCAAACAGCATCCTTCGTCTCAGCTCAGGCCTACCACACCCCACGTCCTTGGTACTGACTATTTACTTTAGGTGTTGACTTCGTCACGTTCTACCCTCAGTCACTCTGTCAACCCACCAAGTCCCCGTTACACTTTTTCGTTGTCTATCGCCAGTGGTATATTACCACGATGGCTGATCCGTATTATAATCTTGAAGCGCCTGGCCATTTCTTCGACTTTCTCGTCTATATTGAGCTTGTGATTCAGTTTCCTCTAGCTCTATACCTGGTCCGCGTATTGTTTCTGCAACAAAAACTCTCTGGGCCTGGTGAATTGGCAGCTCTTGTCTATGGTCTTACGACTGGCCTGTGCACAGCTATTGTGTGTCACGACATGTGGTATCTCGGCCCTGAGCTCATCAGTCATGAGTCCAAGCAGACTCTCTTATTTGGGGCATACTTGCCATACGCCATCATTCGTTAGTACTACCAGATTGAACTTCTCGACACTGACTAACAGGATGCAAGCGCTTTCTATGGCAGTCGACATGCAATGGCGCCTACTGCCTCGTCTACAAGCATCACCTCAAACTAAGTACGATTGATGACTTCCCATGGCCATTTGGTCCTTGACAATCTAACGATGAAGATGAGGGCCGTCATGGCTGGGATGGTATTAGAACGTGAACACTTGGCATAATTAACGGCTCAACGGTATGAGCGGAGGGAAGCTTACGGCTTCATATATAGCTTTAGGATACATCCCAAGTCCAACTCTGGCCTGAATCGTTTACCTTTCCCTTGTACGTGCTGTCTCCGTCTAGTTTGGCTACAGATGGCTGAGACATGCTATCCCTACCCTGGAGTGACTCATCAGCTCCAGGTCTCCAATGTCAAGTCTTTGGTGACCCGACGCTGAATCTCGATCGATTGCTTATTTTTCAAACAATAGGGTAATAAGATGTCAGCGAAAATGGGAAATTCTGAAGGACGCGTATCACATGATCTCTATGAACAAAGCTGAGAGCATCCAGGTTCAGACAGGCCATATATCCGGTCCGATAGAATATCCGACAGGGCCTATTCACTGACGCCCATGCAACTCTAGCGGCACTGAGGACAGGGCTCAGGCCCGTTCGAGCAAGTCTCCGCTGATCGTTCAGGCTCGTTTTGTTAAACCTCCGTGTGTTAGTAATATCGATCTGCAAGTTTACCCAGAAAACCTGGAGAGCGGGGAAGCCACGATGGGTCTCCCTCGGAGCAAGGCCAACTTGGGGAGTCTCCCTCCGTTATAGGCCGTGCCAAGCAAACATGTAGGGCAACTATATTATCTCCTCATTCCCCATCTTGGCGTGTGCTTGACCGTTAGTTCTGATTTGATTGTTGACTATCCACGTGTCTCGCGCTTTACAAGATGCGTATTCACGAACTGGCCTCCTTGGGTCTCGTTGCCCTCGTGGCAGCCACTCCGACGTCGTCATATGTTGATTCCTTGCCTGGGAATGCCAAGGAGCTCTTTACCGAGAGCATGAGTTGGATGGATACCTACTACGACTCCAAGGCTGGCTATCTTTATGACTTTAGTGGCGCCGCTGCGCTGAGACATGAGACGCGCAGTTCCGTGTGGTATGCCTTTGGACTTTTGGCTCGGAATAAGGACGACGATGCCTCCGAGGCAGAAAAGATCATCCAGAATGTCATCCGCGGCCAGTACAAGGGGCCCGCCGATGAATGGTCAGTTCTATAACTCCGTATCATCGTTCAAGCATACGCTTACCGTGGCCAAGGTTTGCCACCTATCAGTTGCAGCCATCGGAGCCAGATGTCGGCTCATCTGCGTATCCCCCGTCCATCTATGGCACATGGGATCCCAACTGGCGTGGTTTTGTCGGCACAGCCATGATCATGGCGCTAGAGGAATTTCCACACCTCATCAGTGAGCCCACGCAAAAGCTGATGCTTGACTCGCTCTACAATGCCACCAAGGCAGACGAGTATCGTTTTGGAAACTTGGACCCCAAGAAGGACAATCTTTACCCTGCCTATAGTAACCCAGTGAGTATTAGACATGAACCAGCCAGTGCCGTGTTAACGGGCGTTTCATAGGCTATCATGAGAGCATTCATGTCGGGCTGGACTGGCCGACGACTGAACGAGCAAAACATGACCAGGAGTGGTGAGAGCTACGCTCAAGATATCGTTGATCTCTTCAGCCGCGCCAACACCCTCTCCGAGTTCAATTCCGGTACATACACCGGCGTTTCGCTTTTCGGCCTCGTCTTGTGGAGTAAATACATGCCCAAAGACTCCATCATGGCCAAGTCGGCACCAAGTATGATCGAGCATACGTGGAAGGCGGTCGGAAAGCTCTGGCACCCGACAATGAAGAATATGGCTGGTCCCTGGGATCGCGCCTATGGTTATGACATGAATCGATACTTGAGTCTCATGGCTCTTTGGTTCTGGGCTTTTATTGGTAAAGAGAACTCTTCACTAATTGACAGGGTAGGTGGAAGAGCTAAAGAACTCTGAGTTTGGATAGATGCTGATTGTGTATTCACAGCCCCAGATCATGTCGCACATGTCAGACTATGCTTGGGCTCCTCTTTTCGCTGTCCTCGCCAAGAGTCACGAGAAGATGGTCCCCAAGGAGGTCCTAAAGGGTCTCAAAACGTTCGAGGGCGAACACAACTTTACCGCTAGCACCTACTACCCCCCTTTCGATACAGTCCCTCGCAATATCTCCAGCTGGCTGTCCGAGAACCTCACTATTGGTGCCGAGTCCTTCGATCAGATTGTGCTTGGAGGCCCCGGACAAAACCAGCCAGCCTTCAACCCTGCAGTCATCCAATGGAATACTGGCAGTGAGATCTCGTTTATCTCAGTGAGTTGAGAATGTTATTCACACATTACATGTAGCAAACAACTCATAAACCGAACAGCTTTATCCCACTGAGAAATCTCTGGATGTTCAAGTTAGCCCAGGAAAGCTAAGCTTGAAGTATCCTCACGGTAACTCAAGTTCATACTTCAGTTTAGTTGTTGGAACTTTCGCCCGGAAGCCTACCATCAGCGGATGGAGAGATGTCCCAGGATTAAAGGTTGATGTCTCGGGTAATGTTGACCTCGAGTATAAGTTGAGCTTTGCCGGTGAACATGGTGGCAGTGATGAGCTGATTCGAGACTTTGAGTTCTGGAACTTCACTTATGCCATGCCAAAAGGTTTCCGTGGCACCCCCAATCTGGTCCTGGACTTGAAGGCGCTATAGAGAACGGTAGGAGTTCTGGAGGTTATCACATGTTACCAAAGAGCTTCATCCCCGAACCAGAAATTTAAATTAGATCATGCCATAGACTTTTATCTACTCATGAATATTCAAGCTGCCGGTACCTCAAGTACCCGTGAAAGATAAGCCATGTCTGGCTGCTCGCCTCAATAGACTAGCCCCCAGCGCGTCCCAGCATACTCTCCTTGAATATTTCACACTTCTTAAGCAATTGCAGAATACACTCATCATATCAAGACATGTGACCCATCGTGATACAATCAGGATTAGAACCATGGAGAGAGTCGAGTAGTTCGACCGATTCTTGACAGGTTCATCTTGAAGTAACCATAGGCTTGATCAAGATACGCCAATCGACTGCTTAACACTATCCTGTATCAGACTGTAGTCCGTCATGTGTTCTCATCCATTTCTGAACACCCTCTGTTGAGGCGCTGGCATCATCTCACTAGGAATGTGCAAGTCGCTCGACAAATCCTCAAAACAATAGCCACTCGAGTTTGACGCACTCGAGATTCGCCAGGGGACATCCATATGCTTCTTCTCAAGACAACCGACGCAACTCCCGGCCATATTTGCAGACGGTGGACAATTGATGGCCAGAGCGAACTGGGCTTGGGGATCGGTGGGGTCCTCAGACAGCCCAAGGTGGAACATGTAATAGGCCAGACAAAGCAGGTTAGTGACGAATACAAAGCCTAGAACGGCGTAGAAGGCCTTCTGCCACTCTCCAATATGACCGGAAGTATACTGCTGACTCGAGATTGATGCTTGGAACGTCTCTGTCCTGTTAAAGTCACGGAACATGTCGTCTTTAGCCCGCGGATCAATATGGCCATAGTCCCACGTGTGTCGAAACGTTGTTCCTGAAGCCGAGCTGCTGAGAGACGCAAGAGTAAAGACGCACAAGGCTTCAGCCATGAAAGGGGAGTCAGAAGGCAGGCGAGGCGTCTTTGCAACAAGTCGAGTCATGATGCTTGGGTTGTTTGACAGCCCCCCCCACCAGTGAATCAACGCTGAACAAAGACAACGCTTGCCCGAGGTGACGTCTGTAGCTGTATAGGTCACCTTGATCTCCACAGCGGGCGTGCAATCCTGGTTGTGGCGTGCGGGCAATATCGAAGCGAGTTGAGCAATCCGGAGAAAGCCAACAACGCAACTGGCAGAGGGTGTAGTTCTCAAACCCGGATGCCTTTGCCAGGATGTACTGAACGGTGACTTGACCAGTTCCATCAGGGTCAGGAAATTGGAAACTGTAGCCTTTAGGATACTGAGATATGGGGTGTGAGCAAATGTAGATTCAAGAGACTTATCGCTCTGCAGACTGACTTACCGCTTCAAAGAAAGGGCGGTCTCGTTGATAGTTGTCACCCCATCTGAGCACATCATCGACAACGGTCCTGTTCAGCCAGCCTTTTCCCGCTTCATTGTACCAATCCGAAATGTTTCTCTCCTTGCTGTAGGGCCAGGCCTCGTAGACTATAGGGTCGCGTTCCATATTCACACAAAGAACATTAAGAGTAGGCGAAGAGACGCTGGCCCGCATAACAATACACCCCGTTCCCTCTAGGTTTTCTGGTTGGAGTATCCCACATGAAGGTGACCGAAACGCATCCCAGACTTGAGGATGAGGAAGAGAGATGGTAGCATTATCCACGATTCTCTCCCACTGCCTATGCAATTTTGAGACATTCTTGTAATCAGCCTCAACCCAGGTGGCTTCCATGGTGACGTTATTGTCCAGCAGCGTGTTGCCGGCCGGACGTTGAGCAGGGCCAATCTCGGTGCTGTCTGTGTTGTTCCAAGCCAAGAGGTATGTGTAGAGATCACGGGATGATTGGGAACTGAAGTGAAGAATGAGGCAACGGAAAAACATGAAATACTCAACCTGATCATTCCTGGTGTCGGCATTTGGATCCGGGTCATCATTGAGGAGGCTTTGACACTTTCTGGCTGCGTAGACGGGGTTCCCATACCACGTCTGCACGGTAGCGGTCAGTTGATGGCATTCGCAAAGGCTCTCCTTAGTCTCTCCCAGCCGCGCGAGTGGTGTGACATCGTGCCCAGACAGACAAGGATACGGTCGACCTTGTGGCTTCTATTCTCTCGTCGATATCCTTGTCAAAACCTTCAAGTCGTGGTTCCAGGGAGCGGGTCGAGCCTTCACCGATACCCAACCCCCTCGTAATGTGCTTGTCTGTCAGATTCCCCGCTGTCGTAACGCTCCATAACTGCATCAACCCAACGCCATAGCCGTTCATCTGCCACAAATCGGGGATTCATCTTGGCTTCGATTGTTACCTTACGCGCTAGAGCCAGCCTCTTGGCGCCTACCGTATCGAAGTACTCCTTCTCTCGTCGGCAAATTTCGCTTTCAGGTTCATCGTCAACTACCAGCTCGCCAGCCGTTAGAAGCGCATCATGCGTCATAGCTGGTGTTTCTAATATGTCTGGTAGGCTATTGGTGTCGTCTCCTTCGTCTCCAGGAGTTTCGGAGCCCTAGGCAAATACATAAAGTGCCTCCAGGTGGTTATAGTCCTGTAAAGCATCCAGGTTCACCAGGCGCATGAAACGTGCGACTATCTGCTCGACCTTCCAGCCGCCGGACTTAATGACGTATCCATCGATTTTCCTATTTTTAATTTCGAAACTAGAGCGGAAAGTATCTATTAAGGACTGATCTAATACCAAGTCCTTCGGATGTGGTAGGCCTGGAGGAGCGAGTAGATGGGCTGGAGGAATAGTAGAGGAGAACGGCCAATTGATGATACATGTGATGTTCAAGTTATGGTTAATGAAAAGGCTCTGGAGGCTGATGCCGTGGTGGTGTAGGGGCTAACTGACTGACAGGGCAGACCATGCGGGGGATGATGGAGTACTGGAGGAAGCGGCTCGCAAGACAATACTGTAATCGATTCACGCTCGAGTCCACCATCCCCAGAGCTAAGAATGTGCGGCGTCGCCTGAAGCTGATTGTGTAGTGGTTGTGGTAACGCGGCCTGCTAGTACAATTACGTGTAAAAGAACCGACACTTTGGGGATCTACCCCAACCTCCTCGATTTTATATAGTAATTTAAATAAGCTCTTATATAGTAAG
>JABEYC010000037.1:0-59320 GCA_013266195.1 Fusarium zealandicum | reverse complement strand
GGCGTCGGCCGTGGGTGTTCCAAGGAAACGGGCAGAAAGCAAGGCGATGCAGGTAGTCGTCGAGGGTTATCGATATTCCAGTGGCTGAGGTGAGTGGGAATGGGGGGCGTGGTGTTGGGTCTTGGCTTGTGACCTGGGCGACAAAGGAAACGGTTGGTCCGTTGAAAGAAAAGAGGCAGGCTGCAGAAAGTGCAATAGTTATAAGTTTGTGCAAAATGAGGATTCAATGAGTCGGCACTCAATCTATGTATGTCTAGCGAGGCCAAGAGGTGCAAGGAGAGGGATAGATGCTGGCCGTCTCAGTCGTAAGGGTCGCGGGAGGAGGGAGGATGATGATGATTTCGAGGAAAGATGCAGAGCAATACATTGGATGCGACCCATCTCCAGCAGATTGGGGCCGTTATCATAGGCTGGGGCTTTGGTGAGTGGAAGAAGGAAGCGACATGATTGGACAACCAACAGAGTCACACAGATAATTACAGCGCCATGTCCAGGGAGGGTTGTAGTGCGTCGAGAGAGATCCTGAGACCCTGGAGCCACTGTAGGGGACACTAGGTTGAGATGACGGGAGCTTACACGGACAGATGACGCAACGCATGGCAACCCAAAAGTTATTGTTTCTCGAGATCAATGCTACTACGTACGACATCAATATGCGTATCTGCGTGTGCTGTGTTAGTTCAATGGACTGATACAATTTCAACTCAATGGAGGCTTCAGCCTCGTCGTGTTATTCCTTCTTCTTCTTTTCTTTTAGTCTCATGACTCTACAACTGACTCTATTCCTCTCTCGACGGCGGCCGCTAAACTAAGGGATAATAGCGTACCGGCCGCATCGGCGACCAGCCGAATAGAGAAAGCGGTTTAAAAGAAAAGACATACGCGATTTCCAACATGTGTACCCAAAAGACATCCCAACAAAATAACAAGCATGTGAAATCAAGAGTGTTCCTGAGTGCTACCCCCTGTTACCAAGGGAACTCGAAACCTTAGCCGCACCTTGAAAGCTTGAAAGGCTTAAGAGAGATAGATACGAGGACGACCACTTAGTCATCGACAACACTACTAGCAGATCAGGCTTAGTGCCGAGTTGCCCGAGCACTCCGAACATCAATGGACGATCTGATTCATGGACCCTGGAGTGGTCTTACAGCGCAAAGTTCTCCGCCAATAGGCCCCCTCGACTGGCAGCGATTCGAGAACGAGCGATAGTTGTGAAGATATGCCCGTTAGGTCGCAGAAACGCACGATATCGTGGGCAGAGGAAGGAGGAACTAGAGAGAGTTGGTTCCCCTTTTGAGGGCCACGTGGAGTTGGACTTTGCATCTGGGAATCATTCAGCCAAGAGTGCTGAAACTCCTGGATTGCGTCAGGGCCCACAGAGTCTTCTCCACTATCTTGGGAGGATCGACAGCTTCAAGCGTGCTGTAGAGGGCTGGCTAACCACTGGACGGCCATGACAACCGAAAGCAACGAGAAACCTAATACGCACACGACGAGAGCTCATAGTACATACTATCATATATGTATGTTCATCGTAGGCTATGAGTGATGGAGATACCTGATGGAGTCCTGTTTGAGAAGGGAAGATGTCCAAAATACTTCGCTGAGCAGTCGACTTCTCAAAAAGAGAAAAAAAGAGAAAAAAGGAGAGAGAAAAGGCAAGGTAATCATAGAAACGTAAGGTCGCTTAGTTCTCAGCTAAAGTCAAACAGTATATTGTCCGGTTCAACTTTGGATAAAACGAGGTCACTTCTTTAGTAATAAATCCAATGCCAGACCTGATAACAAGATGTCCATAGAGCCGCATTGGTGATTTCCATAGCGTGACACAGTCAGAAGACTTGCGGAATAATGTGCGATAATGTCTCGGGGAGAGACACCAACTCCCAAGTGGCACACGACAGGAAGAGTGACCAGACTGATTGATCGTTATCAGTGCTTCCAATTGCCCAGAAAGCGCCTGAATGGTTGACGTATAGTCAGTCAAGACACCAGAGCAGATGACCTCGAGGGGTTGGGGGCTGTCACTTGAGAGCCTTGGTCGTTCTTAGCGGGCGCCAAAGCCGGGAAGAAGACGCTTAATTATCCCAGGTGAGAGGAGGAGGCGTATATACAGCCCTATCGATAAGAACGCATGAGCATCTGTAATGGCTCTTCTTGACCGCGGTTGCCGACTTGTTTTATACATCCAGCCAAGTTACCTAGTTGAAGAATAAGGAAACCGACACCAACTCCGCGGGGTTAACAGTCCGGAGTCTAGACGGGGAGGTGAGGGGTATTCTAGTGGGGTTCTTCCCCGGGCTTCCGATACGGAGCCCCTGTTCATAATCTACAAGAGGAAGGAAACAACTTACCCACTACCTAGATATCGAGACAACGGAGGCGTGCCGTTTCGACGCGATGCAGCCACGCAACTGGAAGAAAACCCCTCAGCTCATGTTTTTGTTACTAGGTATGCTCGACCCGACGCTTATTCCCTCAATGGCCAGACGTTATTCTGACCGCCTTCCAGAACCCGCGTGCGGAGAAGTGCCTCCCATGGTTGGTCCACCGAAGCGGCTGGACCCTTGAGTCAGGGACCATTTGGCATGGTGCCTACAGCTCTACGTGCATCAAGGGCCTGGGGCTTCTTGGCAGCGAACCTTGGGTGCCTGGGGGCTGTCTAGGAATGGCCGAAGACGAGACGGGCAGTCGGGCTCGGGCCTCGAAGCAACGGCGGGTAACCTTTTGCAGTAACGATGACCCAAGGCGAGTAGCCTCTCAGAGTTTAAAGTGCCCAGTGATCCCTGGAATTCCGTCAGTAAAGGGCGTGCCAAGAAAGAAAACTACGGTCCAGCAGCATCTTTGACGGAAAAGATAAGATGGCCGTCCTCTGCGTATTACGCCTGCCAGCCTGAGAGAAAGCGTGCCACGCGGACGACTCCAGCGACCGACTTGTCGTTCCCCGGGTTGGGGATGGCTCGGCTACGATGAATGGGATGGGTGGAGAAGACTGCACACCAACAAGACCCCGAAAAGCCCCCCTGAAGAGAGGATCTTGAGCCCTTGGGCCAGGTCCTGATTGGTCTCCGGATCACCGCCCCGTTGGATCTTGGGGGGTCTTGTCCGCTTCAGGGCTTGGGGGCGAGGGCTCGCCTCCGCGATGCCGTCCAAGGTCTCATTCCAGCCAGGACTCGCCGGGAGTCTACCAAACCCCTTATCGATACGAGGTATAGCCCCAACTTTGCCAGCCACCAAAAGCCGTCTTTGCAGCCGTAGTTCTGTAGCCGACCCCGCCGCCGCTGCAGCACGATAAGAGCATTAGTGGGGATTAGCGTGCCAGACACCGGAAAGCAGGGTCCTCTCAACCGTCTGGGCTCTGTTTAACTCTTGTCGATCTTGGTGCAGAGAGTTGCTCCGGCGCGGTTTTATGAAAAGGCTTCTGGCTCTCGGTCTTTCTTTCCTCCCCTCAACCTCACTCGTTCTGGTGATCACGGTCATGTTTCTCCTCTTATGGGCATGTGCCCTCGAATGAACCACTATCGTCTACTCATTGTCTCTCCTGGGAGCCCTCACGCCTCGACCTCAAGTACGACAAGGGCCCCGCTGACCATCCCCCACCACCATCAGCGTGTCGTCTGCTGATCTTGACGGGTCCCCCAAGGAAGACGATCAAGCTCCGACACTTTATCCTTATCCTGAAGATAACTCTTCACATTCTTTTCTTAAGCCTTGCGAGTCGACAGCCGTTCCAATCTTCACTCGACCTCTTTCGCTAGAGATGAAATAGAGTAACAACCTCAGCGTCAGCGACCGTCGAGGAACGCACCAACTACCACGCCCCACTACCGAACCGACCGGCCGCATTGAAACGAGTACAATTATCAGTGACGACTTCTCTTCTCCTTGCCCCAAAACCCTCTTGAAGGGACGAAACCCAGCAAAGCATACTTTCTAAATTTACCTTGTTCTTTATCGCTTCGAACTGGGTCGTGATCGACTTCAACTCGCCATGGAGGTGCACGAGATAGCGTCTTCCGGCATGCCGAGCCCGGCCCTAGAGGGCGTATCCACCCCGCCAGCGCCGGACATGCCGGTCAAGGGAAAGAACCGACACCGTCTGCTCCGAAGCATCCAGCGGATATCTTCGACGCCTTCACTGGGCGGACTGCGTCGCTCTAGGTCTGTCGGAAGTCCCTATAGCACACGGAGCACTCTCTCTTGTGTCAGTCTCGCTGCTGCTGGGCCTCCTCAGACTCCCCACAGCATCCGTTCGTCAACTCCACAGCCCTCGCCTCTAGGTCTGCCCAACACCGCGATACCCAGTGCACACTCGTCAGGGGAGTTTCCCTTTGAGAACATCGAAAGCCATTTGGCTGTTCGGAAACTCGAAAATGGAACACCCGTCTCGACTCCTGCGACTGCGCCGCTTCCGTCCGACCTCAGAGCGAAGCATGATAGCCAGGCTCGAGTTCGTCCTGGCGTGAAGCCGCTCCAGAAGCCCCCATTCCACTTTTGGGATAAGATGCCCACTGAGCTCCGAATCCACATCTTCTCCTTCTTCCGACCAAAGGAGCTTGTGCAGTCCTCTCGAGTGTCTAAATCATTCTACAAGGCTTGCTTCGATGGCCAGCTGTGGACATCTCTTGATGCCTCGGAATTTTACCGGGAAATCCCAGCCGAGTCTCTGGCCAGGATTATCATGGCTGCTGGCCCTTTTATCAAGGATCTAAACCTGCGAGGCTGTGTCCAGGTCGAGCACTACAAGCGCACCGAGGTGATTGTCAAGGCGTGTAAGAACCTCATGAACGCTACCCTGGAAGGTTGCCAGAATTTCCATAAGAACACACTTCACAGTCTGTTGCGAAGCAATGAGAAGCTAGTCAGTCTCAATCTTACTGGACTGACGGCGGTTTCCAACACCTCGTGCAAGATTATTGCCGAATCCTGCCCCCAACTCGAGATCTTTAATATTTCTTGGTGTGGCAGGGTAGATGCTCGGGGCGTCAAGGCTGTGGTTGAAGCGTGCCCAAAGCTAAAGGATCTCCGTGCCGGCGAGGTGGGAGGTTTCGATAACGTGGCAACGGCCGAGGCCATTTTCAAGACAAACAACTTGGAGAGGATGGTTCTAAGCGGCTGCGACGAGCTGAACGACGAGGCTCTCAGGGTCATGGTACAAGGTGTTGAGCCCGAGATCGACATTCTTACCGATCGCCCGATGGTCCCTTGTCGAAAGCTTCGTCACCTGGATCTAAGTCGTTGTACCCGACTTACGGATGCCGGTATGAAGGCATTGAGCCATCTCGTGCCAGATCTCGAAGGTCTGCAGCTCTCTGGCTGCAAACTTTTGAATGACGGTGCTCTCGAGGGCATTCTAGCATCTACTCCCCGACTCACACACCTCGAGCTGGAAGATCTTGAAAACCTTTCCAATTCAATCCTATCCGAGCATCTCGCCAAGGCGCCGTGTGCAGCCTCACTGGAACACCTTTCCCTCAGCTACTGTGAGAGTCTTGGCGACACGGGAATGCTACCAGTGATGCAGAACTGCATGAATCTCAAGAGTATCGACCTAGACAATACTAGGGTCAGCGACCTTGTTCTCGCCGAGGCAGCGGCCATGGTCATGAAGCGCTCAGAACAAGCCATGGAGGCAGGGACTCGGCCAGAGCTCACTCTACAGATGGTTGTCTATGACTGTCAAAATGTCACCTGGGCCGGTGTTCGAGAAGTACTCTTCCGGAATACCCAGGTCAAGGCAGCCTCTGGCCATCCCGGCCGACTGAGCTACCCAACAGAGATGATCGGACTCAAGTGCTTCTACGGTTTCCAGATGACCGTTGACGAGCACCAGAAACGGGTCCTTCGGGGTGACTTCGCAGCCGCCGGTCGTCTGGAGAGAAAGTGGGCAGACTATATGCAGGCTACTGAGGAAGCGGGCGTGACAGGCGCGGGCTACAGGAGACGCAGGCGTCGGGCCCGAGAAGCCCAGGCCCTCCATTTAGATGAAGAAGATGGTCTCACCGGCCGACGGAGGGCTCGCACCCTGGGCTCATGTGCTGTCATGTGAATTTCTGATATGTTGTATGAGACAGTTCAGGCGACTGCACGTCGAGATGCACGACCTTGGTATATGGAATGGGTATGGGAAGGTATTGGGAGAACCTGGCTGGAATCAGCTAATTGGTGTTCAATCTGGGACGGGTATTTCGGCCTGCTGATGTTTGTCAGTGGGCGGCGTCATAGTAGATCAGGGCATTTCTGTCGTGGTGTTTTCTGGGTTAGGAGCATGTGTATGCATTCAAAGAGCCACATTCTACATCTTAGCACAAATATATCTTTAGCGTGAGCAACATTATTGGTATAAAAGAGTTCAACCCGAAACCCGAAACGACTTGATAGCGTTAGGAAGACAATTAACTTCTTTGTATGCAGGCCGTATATCTATATCACATCACTTCAGTGATAGCCCTCTCGCCCCCAAGAGATCTCCATCATCGCGAATTCCTCGTCAGCTCGTCATCCTCGCCTCCCACAATACGAGACCACTTTTGCAAAAACACCTCACTCGCCTCCCAACTCCGACTATCCCAAGGCGACCCAGTGTGCGCTCCAGAAATGCTCCCCCAGCACGTCAAGTGGTTCATCGAATCATGAAAGAACTCATCCGCATCAATGGCATCCATATGATCAATGATGTTGTCTCTGACGTCCCGGAACGGAATCGAATCGATGAACGGGTGGTGCTCCGTCACAATCTGCCGGTGCGTAGGCCGCAGGTCAAAGTGCAGCGCGCGGAAACCGCGCTGGACGGCCGAGACGACGGCGCCGCTGCTGGACTCGGCGTCCGGGTGGGATCGGAAGAAGGGCGAGACGCCGTCGTCGGCGCAGAAAGCGGCTGGGGTGATGCCGAGCTGAAGACAGCTCTGGATCAGGGCTCCCACAACGCATATTATGTCGATACGAAGCGTGTTCATGTATGGGTCTGGGATGACGGGGAGGACGACGAGGGATGAGTGTATGGGGATGTGGAGGGCTGGGCAACCACAGTTGAAGAAGAGGACCGTGGGGTGGTTTGCATCGGGCATAGGAGCTTCTAAAGACCATTGGTCAAAGTCGGTTGAGAGGAGGTCTTGATTCCAGACATCCCCCGTCGACTGCAGGGCCGAGGTTCCGCTGTCAGTCTGGAGATACGAGGGGTTGACCGTCTCAACATCAAGATAATCGTCACTGAGCATGGGCTCAGAGGGAACCCTCGCTACCACATCTGGATCATCAGAAGGGGATGATTCTGCTTTCGCATCAGGTCCACCCTCTCCAGCGCGACGCTCAAGGTCTTGTATACGCTTCTTCTGCTTTTCCCCTGAGATGGACCATGTCAGCCACCTGTGTCCCGTGACACAAACGCCGCATCGACTTATATAAAGACGACCGCCAACCTCCCTCTTGTATAGAACTCACAGTATGTCTTTTGGGCAAGACGGTTTTGCAAACGCCTTTTTGCCGGGTCGCGGCGGACGAACCGTTTCGTCTCGGCTGATGACCTGCTACGCGTGGCCATGTCTGGCCCCGCGGAACATGGTGGATGAGTAATAAGTCCCCCTTCCACATTATGCAAGTCTCCAAATCGCTATGTTTTGAATTGCATTGGGAAACTGGTGAAGCGTGGCCGAGGGTATCGTGAAGGCTCATTCAGTTTATGGTATGGCTTATGGCTGATGTCAGCCACTGGATCCACTTGTTCCTATTCCGACAATTGCACTGTAGGCTACCCTGCAGTGACACGATGAACTGCAGGCTCTGACGAAGTGAAGGCCAATTAACAGGATTCTTTAAAGAAGCTTGGGTTTAAATGGAAGTCTCGGATCGGTTGCAACAGTATGCTCTGGCTCAATCGCTTAGCGAAATGAGATGCATGTCAAGTATTCACGTGTTAAGTGGTAAACATATAGCCATTAACATAATGTGGGATTTCACAATGTGATTCAGTAAATTGAATATTGTTCACATCACAGTTGGTAGAGCCACTATCTTTTAGTCTGAATGAGCGAGATAACTAAACACCAGCTAACTTTGTAATGCCACATACCATAGTCCAGCCCTTGTAACATTAAAGCGGCATGTTCAAGTCCAGTTTGGCTGTTTAGTATCATGCTCAGAACACAGTCCGAACGCAGACATGTCACCAGACTTGAAGCTTTATCATCTACTCTAAACAGCCGTCAAGTTGTTCCTCTCACTATCGGGGCCGGGCCCTGTCTTTGGCCAGGAATGATTCCGGTCGGCCAAGGACCGACTGAAAAAATATGGGGCCGATACGTTACGTCCGTCATGTGGGCTCCGAGCGCCGAGATCCCGAGGTTCATCAAGATCCTGGACTGTGCAACTCGCAGAAAGGCAGTGACCGCATCTTATTTCAGGACGAAAGCAATAAGTTCCAGCCACTCAACTGTATCTTCCATATCTGCTGAAGGACCAAAGACATGTCTCTCGAGGCTATCTACGTCACCCGCCACGGGGTAAGTCTTTGCAAGAGCATGCCCTGCAGCTCCTCTAGCCCCAACCATCAACCTGCCTTCTCGATATTGACAAGGCGATTTCGTTCCCAGTTTAGATCAAGCTGGAGCGTTGACCCTCTGACTGGTGTCTACTCCGCCGCCTTCATACGGTCACCAACTGGCATCCCCGCAGATCCACCCTTGACATCACACGGAGTTGCACAAGCGAAGGAAATGGGCCAGCATCTGATGACACTGGATCCTCCTATCGATGCTGTCTACTCCAGTCCCTACTACCGGTGTCTGCAAACAATCACACCCTTTGTGGAGCTAAAGCAGGAACAACTACAAGGCGAGCTCAATACCAAGGACGCAACGGCCGCCACGATACGCCCAGAGTATGGGTTGTGTGAGTTCTTTGGAGCAGCGCCATTCGACCATCCAATACCAGCCTCGCCTAAGCGACTCAAGGCTCTATTTCCAGCCTACGATGAAAGCTACGCGTCCGCCTTGACCCCGTCGAGGAAAGGCGAAACGATCCAGGACCTGTATCGGCGAGTTGCAGCGGCCGTGCAAGCCATCATCGACCGCTGCGATGCAGAGGGGAAACGCGCAGTGGTGCTATGCACCCATGCCGCCGTTGTCATCGCCCTGGGCCGTGTCCTCACGGGGCGCATCCCGGATAGTGTCGAAACAGAAGATTTTGGTGCCTTTACCTGCGGGCTGAGCGTCTATCGCCGGCAAGGCATGCAGAACGGTAAACTTGCAGATCAGATGACCCTGGCTCATCGGCAGCAGCAGGGGACTGACAAACAAATCACCGCGGACGAATCCGAGTCGCCCATAAGCGAAGCCGGATCCGTGGGAGGATGGCAGTGCGAGCTCGACAGCGACTGCAGCTTTCTGAGCTCTGGAGAAGAGCGTGGATGGTGAGTTGGCCCCTTTCAAGGTCCATGGATGTTGCTTGCTTTCACCGCCATCCACTTGTGCAACGTCAAAACTCGGTCTGTGCTGACGCCATCACCAGGAGATTCTCCGGGGACGAGTCGTTCCCGGGAACTGGATCAATGTCCCAGGTCGAAGCAGACTCCAAACTGTAGAGACGCTTCCACTGGGACGCGCGCCGTCAGTTGGTGGGACACGGGAGGATGACAATGGAGGCTCTGTAGGCTCAGCCCAACAGCCCGGCTCACGGTACAGTGCATATAACTCGAAAAAGGTCAACCCCGAGAGCCCGAGGAACTGAGGAAACAGGGCTGAAAGGTCCGTACTCGATAGTTGTAGACGAGTAAAGACCCCAGATGCGGGCCACGATGATTGTGTAACTAGCAAAATAGAACTTAGACTCTGTTTGGCGCTTATGAAAACCCTGGAATATGCAGTTTGGCCTTGTGCATGCTCTGAAAACGAAATGAATGATGAGGGACAGTTTCATATCCCAGTTGTAAACGAGTCCATCAACCCCACGGTTGAATCAGCCCGGCAAGTTGCCTATCACCACGTCCCGGCCCGGACATTATGGCACTAACAAGGCTGGACAGTGCATGTGAGCATTTGCTATCCATATTTGGCCACCACCTGAGTATTAATCGTGCTCTAATCCTGATCTACAGTGCCAGACGAGAAAAAAGCAAACAATAGGCAGCATCGAACCCTCGATCACAGGACAAGCCCGGTATCAGGGTTGAGGCTGTTGCCATCGGATATCGCCCTTGAAAACCCATGCTGGTCACTTTATCCGCATTTCTTCTCCCTGCTGCGGCAGGCAAAGCGAGACGCAGTGATCATTGTGGATGAGGCCCGTACCCGCTGTTTCTCATCGTGTTGAAAAATGGATACTGGCGATTGTCCAGCCAAGCAGCAGCAGCCCCAGATGCATGCACCGGAACTTGTCAGGTAATACCCAGCGGGATCTCCGTAGATCTCTGGACCCCTGCAATGAAAAAAAGTCGAGGTCGCTAAGGATAGTCGGGGATGGGCCCGAGATAGTGTCCGTTGTCAAGCTAACGTACTGGGAGCAGATTATTAACCACTCCCGATCTTTGGGTCCTCCTTGCGAAAATGCATACCGCCGCCTCTCTACTGGTCAAGATTATGGGGGACTTCAGCTTGTGAGTGCAACTGTAGGCAAAAGAGCCAAGTTGAGAAGTGACCAGGTCAACTCCCCGACTCGTCACGAGCCGCCCCTTGCTAGGAGGTGGAATCATGACATCAAAGGAAATAACTGGCTTGTCGCGCCTGTGCAATACATGGCCAAGTATTCTTGGCGCTTTTCCTAACCAACGTCAAAGAAGCAGGGGTCCTTGAAAATCTACCAACAACACCAGGGTTGAGCAAGATGGGACGAAGTTTTCTTTCTTCGTTCCTGTCAGATGCAATGCTGCGGCTTCGCACCCGGCAAAAGCTGCATAACCTAGCCGGAAGAAGTGGCGCGGAGGTTGCTGTCGATGAGTTTGCTTGTGGATGTGTAGGAGGTTCTTCTTTGCGTGCAACACACCCTTAGTCCCAAGTGACTGGGATCAGACAGGACCAAGGTACTGGTGTCGGTCCAAGGACGACTGATAGCTGCTTGCAGTTTTCAGGACCTCTCTCCCTGGCAAGCGTTTCATCACTCTATCGCTTTCTCCCTGCCTTTGACAAGATTAGAAACATTCAAGGAGAGTTGAGCTGGCGCACAGAGCGAACGGCCCGTCTACCCGGCCCGAGGGGGAGATAGGTGGGGAATACCAAAATTGAGGAGATATAGACCAAGAGTTGAAATCGAAGGCGAAGATAGACGGTCAAGTCATGCCTGATTAGTAGTACTAAGGTTTCTGGCTTGGGGACGAGCTCCATAAGCGGTGTCGGTCATAGATACTGAGAATCGGGTTAAGCGCGACGGCGGTAGTGAAAAGTAATTATAGTGACATTTTCTGACACATCCCGCGTTTTGACCTAGATTAAAAGCAACTATGTCAGATCAGATGGAGATTTCTTGTTGCTGAGATCAGGGAGATGCAGCCGCCGAAGAGCATCGGGGACATGGAGATTCGGCCAGGATGAACCAACGGCACAGTACCTAACTAGCAACTAGCAACTAGCGCGACAGACGCGTCGTAGTAAAACGTGAATGGATGGCGCTTCGGTCATGTGCTCCGAGTAGGTAGGTGCCTTCCGACAGTTCTGCAGTGTTCCCGCTCTGACAACGAGGGCAGGCGCTTTGATGGTCGCGCTTGTGGTCTACGAACTTGAACTGGATGGAATGAATGTCTCTACCTACCTAGGTAGGTACCTAAGTACTAGTAGGTCTGTTGTTGTTCATGCCTCAGGCTGGTGGCACGTTTCTCCCTCGTCTGACTGAAGCAGACACATGTCGTTGTCGAGACCTCAGCTCCAACCTTCACCATCCTTGCTGCATATTGTTGACGATTGATCAAAACAGCGGTCACTGAAAATCACAGCTGGCGACCACGGCAGCGCAATTACCTGACTCATCGATTCTCTGCAGGCCCAGGCATCCAGCCGTCATCTCTCACTTTTGAGCCGCTGGCGACAAAACAACGACCCCCCAGCAAGGTCGTTCTGCACCGTCTGCCGGATTGGGGTTAACAGAGTGTGGCGGGCATGGTTCAACGTGCGTCCGCCGGCCAAGGACAGCAAAAAGCAATGTTGTTGATAACACAGTCTTTACTGGCCACGGCCGTTGATGTGAGAAGCCTATGACGCTCTGCCGCATGCTCCTACGACTCGCCATCGCCATGCCACGCACTTGCTAGGAATTACTGCGATGCTACTGTACGATTCCATGAGGGTGCCACGGATACTCTACCGCCGTTATGGACGATGTAGCGGGATGTGAGTGGCTCCAATCGATCTCATCTGGCGCCATCTGCCATTGACCCAATGTGATAGCAAATCTGGTGGCTCAGCCGTCCCTAACAAGGCCCATTTTCCGAAAAGCCAAGAGGGGGCCTAGTGCTGAATGTGAGCTATCGCCACGAAAACGACCAAACGGGAGTCTTGCAGAGCTAAAGAGGTTGCTGGGCTCTGTCAAACAATGTCGCTCTCAAACCTGCTTTTCCATCCCCAGATGCTACAGTCGCGCCCCCTCCAAAGCTGGAACCGAAACGACCATGCATCGTCATCAAGACACACACAAGACACAGTACTAATCGTCGCACTTTTCTTACCAGAGATGACTTGTCGATGAAGGCTCGAATTCGACTGCGTAGTTCGCTGTTGACGAGCCCGTCTGTACTTGAGCGGAGCAAGAGCTCCACGACGCAGTATCTGTGCACTCTGGTCAATCACCCTTCCCGTATCAAGAAACAATCCTTTGAGTTGTGGCTACTTTCCTATCCCTTCGTCTTATCATCATGGGAGCCCGAATCCTACCATTTGATGAAAAGAGGGAAGCCACGGCTGCTCTTGATGACGGATGAATAGCCGTTCCTCGCCCCACGCTGGCCTTTCACCCCCCTGTCCGCTTTGGCCACACGCTCGTCCAGTCTCGACGAAGCCGTTCCCATAGAACCATTGAATCCAATCGCGGCCGTCGTGGCGGCTGTCAAGTTAGACAGCCGTCTGTGAGCTAGGATGCAGTCCCTGTCTTCCGCGTGCGGAGGACCCAAGTTGGCAGTAATGCGCATGTGTTTTTACACAACTATGCCTTTGATGTTAATGTAGCGGGTGGCATCACGGACGTATCGCAAACCCCGCCCAATTTCGACTGGAAAAGCAGCTGATCAAAGGGCGTTTTGCACTCGCCTACTGCCACCATCCCAACACGACGGTTCATGTCCGGCCAACAGGCTCGAGAGGTTGGTGGCAAACAAAGTTTCTACGAGGTTGTCGGCTTAGTGGTCGAGTGACGGCGGATTGGTCAGAGTTGGACGCTCCAGCACAGTGGCAACCCCGGCTTTTTAAGCCTGGCTCCGATGCCCCTTGGGCCAATCGAGCGAGATCTAGCCGGGATCTGAAAGGCAGGGTTGGTCCCGGACAGTGCAACTTGGGGCTTGCGCGATCTAACGTGCGTCAAATGGAGACAGCTGGGTCAATCGGACGCAGCACTCCGATTGAGGAGATGAGCATGGGCTACATCGATTGGGAACCCTTGCGTTCAGCAATCTCAGAGCTTCTTTCAGCTGTGCAGGTTGATTGTCGAATATGATAAGGGCCGTGCGGCTAGCCTCTTCAACGAATGTTAGTTGCCTTTTCTCTTTCTGGGCCCATCATGCGTTTAAGCACAGTATTATACAGTGAGGCTCGCTTGTGTGCCTCGAATTAGGGATGGGTTGCTCCGCTAACTATCCTCCCCTTGCGTACAGGCGATGCGGGTCCCTCTCTTGTGCTTGGAGCTATGAAGTCGAGCTTTGCTCCCTTGATCTTTTGCGTGTTTTCTCGCTTGCCGCTCTCTCTTTTCTGCGGATGCTGGGGTTGTCTGCAGGGGCCTGGACTCTGTGCAGTAGCATCCGGGAGAGTTGCTTGCACCGGACGCTCTGGCGGCTCATGGAGGCGGGATCTGGCTGTGCTTCTCCTAGTTGAGTCTTGCTGCTGTCTTAGATGCACCATTCATGACCTACCGTAACTGACTGCAAGTGCTCCGCCGCGGATAGGAGAGGGCACCCTGCAGGGAAAGGTCATGGCAAGCAAGTGGATCGTCCCGTCGTGGGCGAACCTCGTCGACAGACGTCAACAGAAGTCTCTGACGGGATATCTTCACTTCACTCCACCTTGGTCCCTTTGTTGGCGGCGGAAATGGGGGAGGAGGGTGTTCCCCAGAGGAGGCGCTTTGCCTAAGGGTAAGGACTGTTGGTAGCGCCTATTTCGTATTGAGCAAGGGTGGCACACAGACCCCTTGAAGTCGAGACAATCACTTGGACCGTCTTGCTTTGAGAGCGGCTTATCATCGATGATTCAGGTACCAGACGGAAGACGAAGAACAAGGTTGCATTGGCAAAGCGATCAGACTACCCTTGATCTCACAAAGGTATCGAGACTTGACACATGCGCCTGCCGAGTACAAGAGAGCCAGGATCCCTCGCGTCTAGTGTTATACTTGGACAAGGTACCCGCAGTTTTCAACGTTCTCCGCCCATACCCTCCCTTCTTTACTTAAGCCCTTCGCTCGCCCTTTGCCCCTTGCCTGAGTGCGGTGTCGAGGCGAGTCTAGTTTCAATAGGCCTTTGCCCTTACAGAACTCTTTCGTCCAGCCTCTAGGGTTTCAAAGTGCTTCTTCTCAACCTCTCCGACGACCCTTCAAGAGGAAGCGCACTTCCACCTGAATCATAACAAACACTCTGGATCATAACAAAGGCCCAGAGCATTATTTCCACCCTTTCGCCTGCTTGTTGAATCGATTATCGTCAATATGAGTATTCAGCCATTTCTCGACGACGTCGAGGCCCTGTCGAGGTCTGCGGGAGCCTCTAACTCATCAACCAATATCTTTTCCCAGCACCCAGCTCAACCGCAGACTCCACCTGGATCAGAGTCAGGAAGCCCCAGAGTCAAGGCTGAAGGTAATTTCTGGTCCTCATCAGAGATTGTTCATTCACCAACCAATAACATAGGTGTTTGCCCCAACTATCAAGAGTTTGCCGCCATTCCGAGACTGCAACATGTCGACTATCCTCTTGATAACTCACCAACCAGGCTACCCAGCCTGGGGGAGTTTGATCAGGGTGTAGAGGCACTCGTTCGAAGACATGGACCGGTCAACTTTGGAGCTCCTCCATCGCCAATGCCCGGTCTACCACGCAACCCGGCCGCCCTTCAGCCCCTCAGGTCCATTGCTCAGTCTCAACCATCATGGTTTACTGACCGCCCCATGGGGGACCTGGCCGTCGATTATCCCACTACCAGAAGGGCCACTATCACCAACCTCGGCCAATACGCCGTTGCGCTCGACGATGCTCGGCAATCGATCCAGAGTAGTAGCAACTACAGTAACATTTTTGGATACGTTGGGTATTCGATGAGTAGTCCTTCACTGCACGCCCAAGGGGACATGGACTGCTATCCAAGCCCGCCACCCGAGGGGGAAAACCGACACATCAACCAGAAATACACCACCGAGGAAGGTGACTTTATCATCTACGCCTGGCACGACAAGAAGATGAAGTGGCAACGCATCAAGCAAGAGTTTGCTACCCGTTTCGGCCGTACCCCCGAGCGCACTGTTCAAGGGCTCCAGGCGTGGTACTATCGCATGAACCAGCGTATTCCTATCTGGGATCAGGATGGTTGGCTATGCTTCGACAACGAAGATGACCTGGAGCCTCGTCACGTCAGTATCAAGTGTCGTGAACGTGACAGCCAAGACAAGCCCATGGAGCCCCTTGGCCTTGCGCAACGGTATCCTGAGCGGGCAGTAAACTACGCCTGGGTCGACACTGATCTGAAGGTCAAATCCCGAGACTGGGGTATGTTCAGCTTGACCCGGTCACACCAATAAGCGGTGATGCTAACAAGCGTGATAGCTGCGAAGCGAGCTCTACAATACCGTGAGCGACGAGAGCGGAGGCGCAGAAAGGAGCAGCGACGATTGAAGCTATAACAGGCCAAAACGATGCTGTCACCAACAAACCACCAACAACCACCTGAGAGGGAGCGTCCTCGACCCCCTCGATTGACGAGACAAAATGTCTTTCCCTTAGTTCCGAGATTTCTATACCAATTTCCCCGATATGACCGACGACACGAATATTATGCTATCCCATGTACCCTTCATTCCCTCACGCCTGTAACTAGCTTTCCTTTGTTCATTTTACATCCATATCTATTTCATTTCAGCTCCGCATGTTTAACGACTACCAACGGCGCCAAGGGAAACGAGAATAGGGCAAGAGAGAGAACGAGAGACGATCCAACCCAAGAAGTCTCGGGGCTTGTTGGGTCGGAGTGGATTTGGAGGATTTGAGGCCCCCGCGTGTTTGTACATTAGAACCATGACGGATTTCCATCAAAAAATAATGATGAGGACATGAGTAACGGGTAACGGCAGAGGAGGGCGCTGCACGGGCCAATACAGCGGGCATGTCAAGATCCGATTTGTTGATACGACCAATTCTCCCTGTGCCGTGGCGTTGTCTCCTGGACATGAAGCTTGCACGAGGCTATTTGCATGTCCTAAACCACAACAAAGAAAACTTCGTCACCACCAACATGCAATGTCTGGGGACTCCCCTGCCCAGAACCCCCCGTGATAAGGCAAACGTACAGGGCTGAAACGAATCAGGCTGTCTGGGCAGGGCTGAAGAGTGCGTGGCCCCCCCTTGTTGAGCATGTTTGCCTGCGGGCGTCAAGGTTTTCTGCACGCTACCGTCGAGGTATTGTTTCCACAAAGAAGAGACATGGGTGCTCGGCTAGACTCAACGGTCAGGCTGCTGGGTTTAAGAAACTCATGTGCACTGTATGTTGGCAGGGTTGGCAGTGACCTTCATGTTGACCAGAAGCTTCAAACATAACTGGGGTTCAAGATGGTGGCACTTTGTAGACTTGTCAAGAATCTTGTAGCAGAGGGGCTGTTCAACAACATCAATTGCCAGGCCGTAACAAGGTCAAGGTCTGAAACATATCCTTAGCTCGTCCAAACCCTCCCTTTTTATATATACAACAATCCTTTGGGGGGCATCTTGACCCCCAAAGAGTTACAAATATCCCTAACAAAGCCCATTGTCATATCGTTCACCACAGCCAAGGTCGAGTACCAGAGACCAGAGCCCCTCGTTGTGGAAGTACCTCGTCGCAGAGGGATCACTAACGGGTTCTGCAACCAAATCGAGCCATTGCCGCCTTGAACAAGAATCGTCGAGTGTTTTATTTCTTTCTTAATTTTCCGGGTTCGTTCAATCGTAGAAATAATTCTGCTTCTCCTCTCTTTTTGTCTGTTGGCGGCGCCAAAACATCCAGGCCGGCCTGAAGTACGCACTCCTCGTGAGCAAAGAGATAGGAGGCAGCAGGTGTCGAAACAAGAGAACAAGGGCATCCAAAGTCGCAACCTGGGACATCCGGTCCATATATAGATCATCGAGACAACACAACCATCCTTGCCACGTCTGTATCCGAAGGTAAAGAACCCCATCCCTAATATCCCCAACTCCTGTTTGCATCATTTGCCAGAACTGGCCTAAAAAGCGAGAAGAGCTGCAACAAAATCCGTCTGACATGCGAAGAGCCCCTATGGCAACGCTGTTGGGTTGATCATCTCTGCAAACAGTTTGTTAGCCTCATCTTCTTTCTTGACCGTTGCGAAACTGAGGATGTCTTACGCGGCCACGTCTCGGGTTACCCTGCTCTTGCTGCATATATCCCATGTTGGGCATGCCTCCCATGTTTCCGTATCCGTAGTTACCCATTCCCATGCCGAATCCTGGAGGAGCGAATGGAGTCTGGCCGGCGGGCATCTGAGGCATCTGCGAGACAGGCGGCTGGATTGGGCTGCCATTGGGCATGTTCTGCTGGCGGTACTGGTCAACAGACGGGTTGGGGCCATTAAATCCTCCATAACCAGCCTGCATGGGAGGGAAGTTGTAGTTCATGGGCGGCGGTCCACGGTTCATCATTTGCTGGTACTGCATCTGTTGCTGTTGCTGCTGCTGGATATTGGGAGGCATGGGGCCGCCGGGTGAGTTGTACATCATGCCTTGGTTGAACTGAGGGAATGCAGAGACACCGCCATCAGCTGATTCGTTTCTCTGGGCGCCATAAGGCATGTCAAACCCAGGGGGGTTGGATGGGGTGTTCATCGGGTTGTAGAAAGGCTTGTTGGAGTGCGCAGACTGAGGTTGGTGGCCATTAGCATTCGCCTGCCTCGAGACCGGTCGCTGACGCTGCTCCCCGTGAGCGCTGGCATCACGGTTGCTGCCCGCGTTTCGAGTCGACAAGCCAACCTCGTCCATCAAACGCTTGTAACCCTGGTTAGGCTGAGCCTTGATTCGGACGAGGACGTTCTTGACGTTCTCAACCACCTGAGTACGAATCGACTCATCGAAGAAGGGCGTGGTGAGCACCTTGAAGATGAGTGTGGCACCGCACTGGTGGTCCTTAAGAATTGCCTCAAGGACCTGGTCGTTGGGCGAAAAGAACAAGGCCTTGAGGATCACGTCTCGTGCATCAGCCTCCGCCTTCTGGTTGATGACCTTCAGGACTGTGAGATAAGCAACCTTGTGAGTGCATAGGTGTACTAGGTAGGGAACCAGCTGAGGCGAGAGGACTGTGCGACGCTGAGGGAACGTGCAGGTATCCAAGAACCACGTCAGGAGAAGGGCGCCGTTGGCGTTGGTCGCCAGCTGGACGCTGTGAAGGGCAATTGCGGCAGCAAGCATTCGCTGCTGATCCTTGGTAGCGTGATGGCTCTCCAAGCAGGCCCTCATGGCGCGAGCACCATATCGGCCCTGCGAAATCTCCCACATGCGGCCAAGCATGCTCTCAAAGATGAAGTCGTTGTAGGGGGCACCAAACTTCAAGCAGCCCTGCAGGACATAGTTGCCGTACTGGTCAAGGAATAGAGGGACAGTGTAGGGGCGAATGTTCTCAACGATCATGCCCATCTGCGCTGGCGTCTTGCACACATCAATGATCTTCTGAGCCGCCCAAGTGCCGTTCTTGTGCACGCCAATCTCGGCCATGTGAGGGGCAATCTCCGTCAACATGGCGTCGCGAAGCTGGTCAGAGCAGTGCTCAAACAGCTTCTGAACCACAGTGTTACCCAGGTAGTCAGACGAGAGCTCGGCAATCTCCGGGAGCATGTCGACAGCAATGTTCTCAATCTCGGCCTGAGACAGGCTCTGGTTGTCAATTCGCTTGCGAATGTCCCTGAGTTTCGGCGCGTCATGGACTCGAGTATGAGCAGGCTCTCGGATCGGCGGGATCTCCTCAGCAAAGGTGTTGTACTGGATTGCCGACTGAAGGTTACCAGTGATCCTGAATCTGTCCTCGTCGGACGCGCCAAACTGCTTAACGATGTCGAGAATGTCCGTACTCATTTCACGGAGAGCGGGCATCTTGGGGGCAGCGTTCGTAGAGGGCACAGCAGGGGCGTTCTCGCCAGCGGGAGTACCACCCCCCTGCGCACTATCCTGTCCTTTGGCAAAGGGATCGGGGCTGGGAGAAGGGAAAACACCGTCATGTCCAGGAGTGTTGGAAGCAGATGGGGGCTTGGCAAAGTTAATGCGAATGGGACCCGCACCTGGGAAGATTTCCTTGCTGTTCATGCTGGCCTTGGCGGAGATGGCACTCTCAACACGCTCAAAGTTCACAAAGCCACAGTTCTTGTGCGTGAGCACTCGAGCAGACAGGATGGGTCCGTGAGACTTGAACATCTCGATCAGAGTCGAGGTCGTGGTCGAGGTGGGAATGCTGCCCAGCCAGAGGGCGCTCGTAGGACCCTCGAGGCCCTGCTCATCAGCGCTGAGAAGCCCAGCATTGCGGCTGTTGGACCTGCCGAGGTTCATTCCAGCAACAGCCTGAGGGAGGTCATCATAATCCTTTTCCTCCTGGAGACGGATCTCGGCGGGCGCAATGGGGTTAGGCATGTTGGAGTTGCCAGACATGTATGTCCTCATGAGTCGGCTTCCCGGGGTGTCCAAAACACCGGCCGTGCGAGCACGAGGGCGGGCAGAGGCCTGGTTGGCGAACGCCTGGACGGCGAGGTTGTGGTTGTGGATTGCGGCGTTAGTAGCGGCCAGCTGATCCTGAAGTGCTGCCACATACTGGGGATCCAGAGGCATATCCGCATCATAGTCATCCTCGTCGTCGGCGTACTTGTCTTTGTTGTTGACAGAGTAGGAGCGGAACCGGCTGGCTTGCTTCGTAAAGTCCAGGTTGGCCAGGTAAGGAGTCGCAAGCTGAGCGCGGGGAGGCTGTGGGGTCTCTGCAAGACCAAGATAGTCCAGGGTCCTCATGTGCACGTCGGACTCACCACCACCCTCCTTAGAGAACTGAGACTGAGCCGGAGAGCTGGGACCGTTAGAACCGACGCTGGCGATGCTGGCAAGGGTGGAAGCCCGCTCACGGCCGACGCCCGCGGGGTTCCAGCTGCTGAAGATGGAGGGGCCGAACGGCGAGCTTGTCCCGGGAATTGGAGCGAATTGGCTTCTCTGGGGCATGGAACCGGCACGCAGACGGGAGAGCAGTGTTGAGCTGTTGCTGGAGGCATTATCCTGCGGGTCCTGGTTGGGAGATGGCGACTTGAAAGGACTCTGGGTTGGCGTGGGCCTGCTATTCTTGGCGGCGAGGGCGGCAGTGTTAAGCATGCCGTTGGCGGCGGCCCCTGGAGGAAATCGTGAGGGGACAGTGCCAGCGCGAGCGCGCCTCGTCTGAGGCATCGAGTCTGGCGTAGGAAGCTGAGCAAAATCGGGGAAGCCATCGGTTGGGGATTCGGGGATGTTCTCGCGCAGCGGCGTGGAGTTGCCACTTGTGGGAGGGCCACCCCAGAGGCTTGAAGGCATGCCAGGCACGCCTTCTTGAGCCTGGATCTCTCGAGCTCTGTGCGGTGAGACAAAAGTCCACGTCAGCAACAAATACAAACAGAGGGTTTGGGGACGGTGCCGGAAGTGAGGTCGCGACTTGGGCAGGGAAATTAAAGGGAATAGACAAACCTCTTGGAGAACAGGCGGCTGGAACCAGACATGTCGTGCGACGGAGAACCAGCCCCGGATCGCGGATTGCTCGCCATCTTTCCAGAGGGATTGAGGCCGCCAGACAGGCCGAATGGAGAGCGAGAAGGCGGCAGAGGGTCGACGGGGGAGTTGCTGGCGGAGGGAGAGCCAGAACGGGTTTGACTGGCGGACTGTGAGGCGTAGCCAAGAGTCAAGTGTTCGGATCTAGAAGTTGACATTATCAATTATCTAGCCGACCTCATGAGACGGTGACACGAGGGGGTGTCGGGCCGGATAGTGGATTATTATTCGCAGCGGGGATCGATTGACCCGGGGATCAACGCGTATAGTAGTTGCAACTGAAAGAGACGGCCCTGCAGACAAGGTCGTTTCCGATCAACAGTCTGACAGCTGTTGACGCTGGGCGATGGACGAGGCAGATGACGTGGAGCGTCGAGGGTGCTCGAGCGCAGGCGACAGAAACGGAGGGGGCTGGATTTAAGGAGCGCGGTGGATGCGAACAAGAAGAGATCCGATCCAGGAGCCGTCGGTATTACAAAGGATGCTCGTGCGAAGAGGACAAAGGTCGGAGCCAAGAGTAGTCGACGACCGGTCGTGAGGTGAGTCTAGTATCCGAGGGAGCGACCCGAATGAAGCGATTTGCTGGCCAGACGAAAAGGCAACTTGAGATGGAACTGGACAGTGGCCGTCCAGCGTCGTCCGAGCCCGCGGCTAGGGTGGTGCAAAAAGAAAAAGGAATGGAGGAAACAGGGGACTAATAGAGGGGAGTAGGGGGGAGAGACAGAGAGAGGAGGGCACAAACAAAGATAGGATCAATATACAGGCCTCATGAAGAAGGACAAAAAAAGAAGATTTTTTGACGGGGCCTGGAGAAGCAGACGAGGCGCGCGCGATATGGAGAACGGGGCGAATGGGGGGTGGAGGAGGAGGAGGAGTAAGGTGACGGGAGGAGGAGAATGGAAGCCCAGGGGAAGAAGGGCCTTGCAAGAAGGGCCCGGGCCTTGCAAGAAGGAACCTGGAGCCCGCTAAACCGAGAACGAGCCCTGGACGGGAGTTTGAGGACGGGCGGGGCGGGGTGCTGTGGGCAGCCAGCGCCGTTTCTTACAGGCCGTGTTCGTCGCTGTCAGGGCTGTGTACCATCAATTACGCGTTGCACACAGAGCAGCCTCGGGCACGAGCAGGCAATCGAGCGAGGAGCGAGTGCTAAGCATGAAACACAGCGTGGCGCTGCTGCTTACATCTTCTCTCCCATTCCAACGTCGTCTCTACTATAGTACCTTTTCCCACCAGGACGGTTCGAGTTAGTTTCAGGTACATTGACGACCTAAGACTAAGGGGACCTCGGCGTTCAAGCAGTATTCCATGGTTTTTCGTTTCTTATTTCGAAAGGGGTCGGGTGTATATACTTAGGTTTAGGTTTCAGACCCAGTACGGGGCTAAGCAAAAGCTTCCTTGACTACCTAGTTGTCGTGAATCCATACGAGAGACATTTATTCTGCCTCGCTCCAGACATGCTTCGCCATAGATAGCCAGCCATTCTGGTCTGTCCAGCTTTGCAACCACATCTTCTCACAATGCGCACCTTCTTGCCCAGACTTCCTCATCTTGCAGTCTTCTACAGCATCACCCAAGCTCCCTGCTCGTAATCAAGTTCCAGGAGGTGATGAGTTATCCCGGCCAGTTTCGCTACCCGTACGGATACCTTGCTCCGTGTCCATGCGCCATAACTCCACAACCGCCAACCATGTGTCGGCACGCGCCGAGAACGTTGCGACACTGTACGTATCCTGAGAGTCTTCGCTGTATGGATGAGCGTGTGTTGTTGGCCTTGACATCTACAAGAGGTCGATGTTGCTTGAATTCCATCATGTATTGCGAGACAATAGGTTGACATCCATGATAGACCTGAAACAGCTCGACCGATATCTAACCTTAGGATTACCCGACCGTTCAGACTATGTAGTAGTTCTACAAACTAATTCGGCTACATACAGTACCCATTCTGCTCTCCAGTTCTCAAGCCCTCTGTCAACTTCGTCCCGTCCTCTCATCTCCTCACAAACCACCCACTCATACCCCAGGAACCGTCCCCTATTGGCTACGATCATGACACCTCTCCCCATCTCACAATCCCCCTTGCCATAACACGCCCAATCATCGCCCCGCCCGGCCTCGTCGGAGGATCTGCTAGCCTCGGTGCTGAAACAAGCCCTACTATTTCCCCCCTACCCGTACATATGCAAGCAACTTGTGCGCGTGTAAGTCAGGGGCTATCCTCTCACCATCACATCCTCTCTCTACTAGCTTTCCGGAGATATCGCAAAAGTCCCCCGCCCGATGAGGCCTCGACTCTACTCCTTGGCACTGTTTCGTCTTCTATCCAATTTGGAACTCATAAAGATAGCTCACTCGGGAAACACCTGGGAACTTCCCTCGAATTGAGAGTCCATGTTTCCATTGACTGAACATGCACATATGTACTGAACCCAGAGAGACCTTCACGCAAAGTCCTTGAAAACATTTCCGTTCTTTATTTCCTCTATACTGTGTTTCATTACTCAGTTGGAATGATTCCCCTGCGCGTGACAATTCCCGCTCCCACTCGAAATTTAGCTCTAGTTTCATGGGTAGACCATCCTGCTATGTTGAGCCTCTTGAAAAGGTTCAAGAGTCTCGTATATGGCCCCGCTTCTAGTACTCCGGGTATTTGTCCTAGCTTTCATCGCATCCATGTCATCATCATCGATAGCAGGTAGTGAGGACCCTTAGGCAAGATAACTGGTAGAGAAAGGTCCAGTCTACGCTGCGACATCGTCTTGCCAAGAAATTGAACAACTTTCGCCCTTAACGCCAAGAAAACATCAGTTGGGGGAATATATGCGTCACCTTGCTTCCAAACCACATTCAAAATGCCCCTTCGCAATAGAGCCATGCTGCTCGCGTCGTCCAGTGCTCGCCCTTTATTTGGCGTGCTTCTTGAATGCAAGCAGGTCAGCTAGGCTAGCCAGTGGGCATCCGTGTCGCAAGAAGTCATGAGCCAATAGCTCATCAGCTGAGGCGCGGCTCTTGACGTCCACGCACAGGCAGACCGACAAGAATGCCTTGAGTTCTTTGCTGAGCTTCTCGGGCTTCTTGAGCCGAGGAGTACCGTTCGTGGCGATGAGGTACAGGGCCTTGAGGGGTTCCTCGTTGAGGTAGGGGGGCTCGGACTCGATCATCTCGATAGCCATAATGCCCAGCGACCAGATGTCGACCTTGGGCCCGTACTCCTTCTGCTTGACAACTTCAGGAGCCATCCAGTAAGGAGTGCCGACCATGGTGGCTCGCTTGGACTTCGTCTCTGTGAGCTTGGCGCAAAATCCAAAATCGGCTGAATGCACGTTAGATTCATCAACTTTGTCCAGCTCATGTCCAATGACTTACTAATTTTGACATTTCCGCGAGCGTCGAGCAAGACGTTGTCACTCTTGATATCACGATGGATAATGTTTTGCGCGTGAAGGTGTTGCAACCCACGGCAAGTCTAAGATAGATGTGAGAAATGCTACCGTCCTCAAGAGCGTTGGGCGACTTACCTCGTGGCAGATGGTCGAGATCTGCTCCTCAGAGATGGCCGGGTTGTTGTCAATGACATCAGTCAGAGCACCACCCTCCATAAACTCCATGACCACCCAGAGTTCCGAGTTGTTGTTGCGCAAGAAGGCGTCCAAAAAGTTGACGATGTTGCGATGTCGGCTGTCCTTCATGACCATGATCTCATTCACAATAAGCTCCTTGCGTGGTTGATGAGCGAGATCCATTTGCTTGATGGCAACCTGGGCCCGAGGACCCTGCGCGCGCAGAATGTCACGAGCGATACCCACGGCTGTTTCCTTAATCTTGGCCACATAAACCGATCCGGAAGCACCCTGTCCAATCTTCTTCTGCTTGGAATAAGAAATGTTAGGGTCATCCTTGGAAACTGCCTCCTTGAGCTTGGCCATAACCTCACTCTCGGACATGGTGGACATTCGAACGTCCTGCTTGCGCTCAGACGGCGATGGCTTGGCCGTCAGCGCTGCTTCAGCAGCCTTTACACTATCGGTCTGCTGCTGAGGCTGGCTAGGCTTGGGTGCGACGTTGAGTGGCTTGACAGGGGCAGGCAGACGCGAGGCCTGAGTCTGTTGCTGAGCCTGCTGGGGCTGCCGGGGCTGCGATGCTTGGTTTCCGTTCGCATAGCGGGGTGCATTGGCATGTCCAGTAGCGGCACCATCGTTGCGAGGAGCTCGCTGTGCCTGGCTCGGGTCCCGGAGGGCGCTGGAGCTGTTCTGTGAAGTCATTGCTGGTCGTTGCGCTGGAGCGGAGGGGGGTGAAGGGGCAGCTCGCTGCGCCCTGAGGTTGCCCTGCTGTGGAGATGCCTTCGGCGCGGGAGGAGCAGCTCGCGATGGGTTGAAGCGGTCTGGCTGAGGTGAAGGCGATCCGCCGTATCCGCCACCACCAATCTCTTGCTGGGCTAGGGGGACCTTCGTCTTAGGAAGAGAGGCGTTGTAGGCTTCGAGGTCGCGGCGGCTCTGCTCCTCCATCTCACGCTCGCGTTGTCTCTGAGCTTCCAGCTGCTTCTTGCGCTGCTCCTCCCTCAAAGCCTCCTGAGACACATAGTTCGGGGCCATGGCCTGCATTTGCTGGCGCTGCTGTTGCTGCTGCTGGTCCGATGGCGAAGGACGCTCATCGGGACGAGCAGGCCGCTCAGGCCGTCGGGGAGCATTTGCGGTAGACTGAGAGGCGTTGTTGTAACCCGGACGCTGAGCAGCAGAGGGTGGTGCAGGTCGAGGGGGTGCAACAGAAGCACCACCGCTGCTGTATCCGAGCTGCTTGTTTCCTTGGCTCTGAGCTGGCGGCGTGGGAGTCAGGCTGGGATACTGGGCGGGGTTGTCGGCACGCTTGGCGAGGTCAGTGTAAAAGTCGAGTACTTCGAAGACAGCTTGAGGGTTGCGCTCATAATCCTCTTTGGTGATAGCAGATGAGTTGAGGAGCTTGGACCACTCCGGAGGGAGTCCAACGAATTCTCCAGTCTTGGGGTCGAAACCAACGTGCACTGCGTGCGAGAAGTTGGTGGGATTACTGACGCCGCCCATGCCGGGGCAGGCACCGTAGACGAAGTCAATCCACTCATAGAGGTCATCGTCACTCTTCACCTTGATCTGAAGCGTCTTGGTCTGACCGTCGTCGTCACCAGGACTGTTGGACGCGCCGTCAGGCTTGCGCTTGATCTCAAAGATGGTACCGGCGGCCTCGACTCGTCCGACGTTGACAACGTCCCTCAAAAAGAGCGTGTACGAAACTTTGCCGCCCTCAGTCTTGTGGAAATCGAGCGATTCTTTGCGCAGAATCAGGTACTTTTGTTTCCAAGGTTGGATGAAGTTCTTGCTTTCCTTTACCGACGCCCACCCCTCCTTCTTGACTGCAACCCCTCCCATACCATCTGTGTTGTTGGACTGTTGACGGGCAATCGGGAGCGAGATGGTTGAACCGGTGTATGTGGAGGTTGCGGTACTGCGAATAGGAGAAATAGCCATGTTGGCCATGCTGCCTGGCAGGTTGGCATTGGGCGTCAGATTTAGCCGCGGTCGGTCGGTGGGAGGTCGAGGCGCCGGGCCCGGGTTCATGAACTGTCCTGAGGAATACATGCTGGGAATCGTTAGTTACGGATCGTCAATGCGATTCGCTTTTGTCATTTGAGCGCGGCTGCTCACGCAGACTTGGCCTTCTTCTCTGGGCACAGTAGCGGCAGCTAAGAGTAAGAGAAATGGCCGTTCGGCCAAAGGCAGAGGGGAACAGGCGACCCAGGATCTCTCATGGCTTCTAGACACACAAGAGTGCAGATGCCAGGAGGCACGATGATTGCATAGAAGTTATGCAATGCCCCGCACCCCGCCTCAACGTTGTGACGCGCGCTGCCTGACGTGCAGCTCATAATGTAGAGAACGTACCTGTTCTGTGCCATCTTGAAGTTGCTTCAGAAGACAAGTACTGGGAGTAAAATGTTTAAACGGGTGGCCAGCGACGATGCGCAGGCACCTTTCGACGTAAATGCTGGGGTTGCTGGCTCTCTCCGCTGCAGTGGCGGTGGGCAGTTCTGACAGGGAACTGGCTCAAGAGTGTGCTGAAACAGGCTCGGAGCGGTCGAAAGTCGACGCGGTGAAGAGGCACCCGAACGAATATCAGTAAATATTCGATCTCGGGCGCAAAACAAGGCCTTTTCAGAAACTGAATGGAGAGGTCATGTAGACGAGTCCGTTCCGAGCAGCGGTCACGGTCACGGTCGCTCGTTGGTGACGAGCACAAGGAAGACTTGGGCGGAGGTGAGAAGCGCTGGTTCCAGTGGGAGGGCGGCGGCAGCGGTTCGAACTGCGCAGGTCAAGGTTCTCGGGTACCCGAAATGCGGCAAACGGCTGAGAAACGTGCAGCGTGCAGCGCAGTATCAGGACAAAGAAAGCATCCAGATGCCGCAGGGAAATCAAAGCGGAAGAAGGGTAAAGGGAGAAGAAGGGTTGGCCGATGAGGTAAGGTCGGGGCACCTTGGGATGATGAGCGACCAGAAGAGCCAACAAGGAGAAGGGGATGGTGGAAACGAGAGGTGGGGAAGGAAGAAGGAGCGCCCCAGGTCCCCAATTAGCACTGTCAGGCCTGGTGAGTGCCAGTCGCTAACGCCTGCCTTTCAGGTAGCTGGAGGGCACCTAAGATTATAGTGGAGTTTCCCTCATGAGTGCGCTAGGATTCGATGCAAGGATTGGATCCATGGATCCATTGGATTGGTGAATAGGCGCTGGCCGACTCGGAGGTGAGGGGCTGACCTCTAGCATGTGCATGAGAACTCCATGAATAATCGCCTCAACGTATTTATCAAGTGGAAACAATAGCAAGAACAAGGACATGCGGTATCAAGTCTTCCACGAGGCTTCTCGCAGGAAAAATATGCCCCGCTTCCCTCATGACTGACCAGGATGGAGTCGTGTCGCCCAAGGTCCGAGCCGTCGCTGGCTCTACTGCGTAGATACCTAGGTCTCGTATTGTACCCTACCTTAGTAGGTATAGAATCTCGGATGCTAGCTACAACGTTTGGCGTCGAGGTAGTCTTGGATTCGCCTCCAGGTGCTCATCTTGAATGCTTTCCTTTGCACATTCTTACCATTCAGAACCCTACTAGCCACTCGAGGTTTCAAGAGTCTAGGTCGCGCCGAGTGGTCCAGTCACACAGCGCTCGAGGCGCCCAGTCGCACTATTCATCCACCATCATTCCTCGGCCAGCGCCTCAATCCCTGGGAATCTCCGGTTTTGAGAGACCTGGAAGGAACCGAGAAAGTGCCATAATTCTTTGATATTCGGGATCATGACTAGTAGTTTGGCGCGCTGTTCAGAACTGGAGTCTATTCGGGCAAAGAGAACCATCATGAAACCTAGGCTCTTAGCTATCTGTTCCAAGGAGGGGTGGTATAAGGGGACTTTCGTAGCGTCCTCTCCCTGATCAAGCCTGATGGTTAGTTATCAAGTCAAGCCTGCGCAAAACCGGACAATCCAATTTTTGGTTCTTGAAAACGGCTGCCGTTTTCCACGAGGAGAACGGCATGATGCGACTGAGCAACTGACACTGCAAGGTCCAGAACCATACCACGCAACAAACGCCACGGTCCACCCTTTGAAGCGGCTTGCTAGGATCATCGCCGAAGACGGTGGTGACAGCGCCAGAGAACAGGACGGCCATGCCCAGCTCGACAGGGACATCAACTTCTCCCAGCCACGACAAACCCCACTATTGCAACCCAATCAACCTCGGCGAGGTCATATTCTTTGCTCTAATAAATTAGCATAGCTCTTTGACGCGGACCAGGCACTGCAGAGCTGTCTTGAAAGCCAATCCTGCAGGACAAGGGAGAAGGGCCTTGGCCAATGCCCGTTCCGTGATACAGAACCCGAGCCTCCAACTGGTCTCATGGCTTCTTGTCGCGGTATGGATTTCCTCCCTCGGTAGCACTTGGCCACTCCCTGCCCTGGCCTTCCCGCTCGCTGGCTGCTGTCTTGTCTCCGCTCCATGCATAGACCGCAGATCCCAGGATGTTTGACAGCAACCCCTGAATCCCTGACACGCTTGCTACCTGAAATCAGGAGAACCTAAAAGAAATCAAACAGGTGATGAAGCACGTGTCACGGGCGCGCAAGCTGTTGTTGATTCTGAAGTCTGTTGCACTTTCATGAAAAGATAGAAAGGGTAGTCGACAAATGTCTCCTCTACCATACCGGCCATTTTGTGTAGTGTCTAGGCATATTAAGCCTGACAGATCCGAACTCCTGGCTTGATATTCATCTCTGGGTCGAGAAAGCCATGCCAGTATGATATCTATATTTTACATTCCCTCTATACCAGCTCTACTTTACCGAGCAGCAACTTCTACCTCCTGACCCTCAAATTTTGGGAGCTCAGTCTCAATCTGAGACCAGTCCTTGCTGCCGTCGACAAGCGACTTGATCGCCTCGATAATCTTGTCTTGCTCAGCTCGGACCTGGTTGGTAGTGTCACGATCTCGGAGAGTGACAGTGCCGTCCTGCGCAGTCTGGAAGTCGATGGTGACGCCAAGGGGAGTGCCGAGCTCGTCGTTTCGGCTGTAGCGCTTGCCAATGCTGGCAGAAGAATCATCAATACGGCTTGAGATACCAGCGCTGCGCAGACGTTGAGAGAGCTGCTTAAGGAGCGGCTTGAATTGGGCGTTAGATGAGAGGGGAACGAGCAGAACCTTGGTCGGAGATACAGTAGGGGGGAAAGAAAGCACCTGTCAAGCTGTTAGCAACTAGTTATTTGTCCATCAGCCGGAAATTACTTACACCACGGGCCTCGTCACCGCCTTCTGTGCCGCGGGTCCAGAAGCTGTGCTCCATCAACGAGTACAGGATACGGCCAATACCAAATGAAGGCTCAATGACGTTGGGTACAAACTCGCGGGTGTTCTCAACACGCTTGCGGAACTCGATGGTAATCGATTCCTTGCCGACCTGAACCTTGCCATCGCCAACACCGGCAACCTCAAGGATAATGCTGCCATTCTTGCTGAGATCCTTGGCCAGCTTTTCTCGCTGCTCTTGAGAGGTAGCCTCTAGAGCCGCCTCGACGGTCTTGGCGTCCTTCTTGAATAGAGGACCAAACTTTTTCCTCTCAATATCGATCTGCCACTCCTCAATGACAAGCGGCTCCTCACGTTGCTCTCGCACTACCAAGGGGGCACCAGTCTTCTTGGCGTGAACGCTCAAGTCATATGCGCTTCGGTCAGCACAACCGACACACTCGATCCAGCCAGAGGAAGTGAACAGCTCGCAGTCCCAGCAGTCAGTAGCATAATGCGCCATCTCGTTGGCCATGTGCTGGCGGAACCGCATCTTGCTCTGGTCAACGCCGATTCTCTGCATAAAGAGATGGATCCGGGCAAGGAAGTAGCCGAGAGTTTCGTTGTCAACCAGGCGGTCCTGGACGGCCTGGCCAATCTTGACCTTTCGGGTCTGGGTCTTGCCAGACAGCTGAGTGTCGCGGTCGAGAAGGACGAGCTCGACATCCTCAACCTCGTGGAATCGGCCGTGTTTCTTGCCGCCCTCGGGGTCGACAAAGTGCTCGATTTCGGCCATGAGGAACTCGCGCACACGCAGGAGACCGGCGCGGGGGGAGATTTCATTTCGGTAAGACTTGCCAATAGAGGCAGAGGCGAAAGGCATCTGGGACTGGTTGAATTCGAGGAGCTTGGCAAAGTTGAGGAACTGGCCCTGAGCAGTCTCGGGGCGAAGATAACCAGGGTAGTTGCTGCTGGGACCGATGGTAGTCTGGAACATGAGGTTGAAGGAGACGGGCGGCGAGGGCTGAACGCCAGTAGCGGGGTTCTTGAGGTCGTACTTTGTGATGAGCTCACCGAGCTCGGGGCCACCGTAGTTGTCGATCTTGGCCAGGACCTCCTCGTACTCCTGGACGACGGCGTCGTCGAGCTTGACCGCCTCGGTCTTGGCCTTCTTCTTCTTCTTCTTCTTGGGATCCTCCTCCTTCTCCTCGATCTTCTGACCGCGGGCCTCCTTATTGCCATTTAGGCGAGCTTCAAGGATAGCCTCGACAAAGTGGTCGGCTCGGAGAATGTCGCCGTTCTTGGGGTCCTTGCACATCCAGTCGGCGAACTTGTCGACGTGACCACTGGTCTTGAGGACCTCGTGGGGAGTCAGAACAGTGCAGTCAACTTCGAGCATATCTTCCTCGAGGATGAAGTGCTTGCGCCAGACATCAATGACGTTGGCCTGGAGGGAGCAGCCGGGAGGACCATAGTCGTAGAGGCCGCCGACACCACCGTAGATCTCGAAGGAGGGGGTATAGAACATGCGGCGTCGGAGGATGGATTCGAGGACGGCCTTGTCGAGGGGCTGGCCCTTGAGGGTGGTGGCGGTGGAAGTCATGGTGTTCTTTTTGCGCTTCTGCGACTTTTGTATATGGAAAGCGTTGAGGGGTCGCGAGGTCGCAAAGGTACGTGTGTTGACAACGGTGCGGGGTGGTCGTCTTGCGCAGGCCGTGGACCACAATCGGGGGCCAAAACGCGAGTAACCGAGGTGCCTTGTCGAGGACGAGGCCGCAGAGAGTGTAGATGTTATCGAGGGCGAGGTTGGAGACGACGAAAATAGACGAATTGGCTTCATCCACCCGAGCTGGACAAAAGTCGAACGAGAAGAGAGGAGGGAGGAGGGAGGGCGTGAGTCACAAACTCAAGCCGTACTGGTTAGGTCAGTGACTTGCAACTTTGACTGGGTCCGTCTGCTTGAGGTGGGATGGACGCCGGTGGATGGTGGGGGAATTGTTGTCTGCAGGCTGCCGAGTGCTGATTCGGTAGTTTGGTGGTTTCGTACCCTAAGGGGAGGTCTTGGATTTGTTGTTGTATGAACGGAGATCCATGGTACGGATGTGCCTGACTTTTTTTTTCGCCTTCCCAATTGAACTGCTCTCCGCAGAGGCGGGGTGACTCGCCTTTTTTGGCCTCTACGTACCGCTCAATATCTCTACTTAGACTAGATCGCAGCCGCAAGTAATATAACCGTGATTTATTTGATGTTGATACGAGAGCGGTACTCTTGTTGTATTGCACAGACATTTCGATTGCGGTGGATTGCCGGGAAGTCTTGGACACGCGGTATGGCTCTGTCATGAGAGCTATCAATCCGCAGCAATCGATTTCACCAGAGGTTCGCGCAAAGGCAGATATGTGTTGACTCCGGAGAACGATTTCTCTCCCTCGTCCTTTACACATGAAGCATGAGTCCAGTCACAGATGCGATAACCCGGGAGCAAGCCGTAATCGCCTAGTTATAGAGCTGTTCAAAGTTCGCTGCACGCGCAACTTGAACGTTGGCTTAATTGAACAGCCTATAAAATTATGATGAATACCAAGAGATTTCATGGCGGCTTCAATGGATCCAGACAATGTTAGGAGGTCCAAGGCGTTGTGTCACGAGGTTCCGTAGTCTCTTGAGGTTCGGCCGAGTCGTGCACAAACCTAAATTTAGCGTCATCTACGCTAGGTTACTATTTCAGGATAAGGCTGCTGAGGTCAACCAACCATCAACGCCCCCGTGGCCTAATGGCTAAGGCGTCTGACTTGTGAGTACCTCCCCTGCATCCGCAACCAAGCTCTGAACATTATCTAACATCAAAAATAGCTATACAATCAGCGAATCAGAAGATTGTGGGTTCGAATCCCACCGGGGGCTTCTATTTCATTTTTTGAAATTAGTTATAATTATCTCTTACTTTTTGCGATTGAACTGAATCTGGTTTGAAGTGTAGAGACTCGAGCAGAGGATCGGTACTTCGGGGAGAAGTGGAACGCACGTGTGTGGCTTCGGCACCCCACCCTCGGCGCACGAGCCCCAATGTATGGGCGCGCTTACCTAATACAGACTAGCGAGTATACCAAGGGTTATCAAAATACACGAGACATGGACACCCATATCTCGTTAAACCCCTCACCTTACATGTCACTTTGACCATGATATAAGAGCCCAAATGGATACAAAATAGCATCAGTAGAAACCTAGAAGCGTGTTCTATTAACAGAGTTTTTCTTAATAAATTCAGAGTAGTCCTGAAGGCGTTATAGTGTAGCTAATAGAAGTTACGTGACTTTGGTTACAGAGGCGGGTCTCGTGTTTTTTGGTACCCCGATGTATACGTACCCTTTCATAATACTCTTGGTACTACCTATATGTACAAGATATTCGAATATTCTTCAAGGAAGATCGGCTTCATTGAAGACTTGTTTTTGTTGTAGCTGAGATGGAAGCTCTCACTGCCTAAATTTCGACCATCAACTTGCCCCGCATGATCCCTAATGCGATCAGGAGGTACGATGCTCGCCTTCACATTTTGCAAATACAGTCGCTGAGTACTACTACAGAGTTAGTTCCGTATTTCCATTAAATGTAATATCGGTTCTTTTGCGACGCCAATTTCCATGTTATGTTGGGTCCGTTTCGAAACTTTATGTTTCTACCACGCTTGGGCTGTCTCTTTTATCATATAGTGCACATGATGGGTGCCTTTCGATATCCTAAATCATAGATTTGAACTCGTTCAGTCTCTGTCACCCTTAAGTCCCATGCCTGACGCCCGCCTAAGAACTCCGAACAGAAGCGAGTTGCTGTTGATCCATACCAGCTGGCCTATATTCCGACATCCAATATATTACCAGCGAGTTCTCTAATTATGCTGGATTTGTCCTGCCCTTGGTTGACCAGACGCTATCCCCCAAGGTTGTGCGGTCCAATACTCCGTATGTCTCAAAGAGTTCCTAGGCAAGGTTCCACGCGCCATGATTAAGCCACTCTTTGTTGGTGGTGTTGAAGCCTGATGGGGCATGTTGTACTGCAAGTGTTTTTCGCAAAACCTCCCGGATCCTTTTCCTGGTTGAGTATACCTGAGGGGGAAAAGGTGTGAAATTATCTTATAGTATTGTATGGTGCGACAGAATAATCGAATGAGAAGCTGTGGTTAGAAAGTGAAGCTCCCGTTGTAAACGGACGGTTGTTTGGACTGGCACATGAAATAATTGCAGGGAGGCCGTTTCTGGGGTAAAAGCGGGAGAATTGTTTGGTCAGAGTCTCTAACAAGCATTAGACTAGTTTACTCGCATCCCAAGTTATTCTAAGGTTAGCCTGATCTTAGGATGAAGTTAGCTTGTGCTTATGATGAGTCTAGGGCTGTGCAAATCCTTGTTCGACCCTAACATTTTCCGGCAGTCGTGGGTAGACTCGTTACCCCAGCAACGACCCGTGTTTTGCCCAGCCCGAGTCCTCTCATACATAGATAGTAGGTACGGGGCTCTCTGCACTTGAACCGTTGACAAGCAACCTTTGTTCTTCAACCTCCTCTTCTTTTTTACTAAACCTCCAACCTCACGGCCTCTTTATTCGCAATGGCTACCCGTACCATGGAGGCGCGCTTTGAGGCCATGTCTGTCAACGACGAGAATGACCCTCTCGGCGATGGCTCCAAGCTGTACTCCAAGACAAAGGTATGACTGCGCTCTCATCGCAGTGATGCCAGGGGATGCTGACTCTACTAGATCACTACGACCTCATCGCAGGCTGCTCATGGCAGCAGCCGCCCCAATCTCTTCAAGGTCGCCCTCCAGTCACAAAACAACAATGCCAACGCCGCCGTGATGTTGCCGTCGCAGGCCGCTCAGCGAAAGGTCAACGCCCCTGCATCTCCTCCCAAGAAAGCCCTCCCCTCCTCCTCTCGGACATCAGACGAGGCTGCTGAGGAGCGCAAGTCGGTCACCATACCCGAACAGATGAGCATGCCCAAACAGTTCCACCTCGGCATGTTTGAAATTGGCCGCCCTCTCGGCAAGGGAAAGTTTGGACGTGTCTACCTCGCCAGGGAGAGGACCACAGGCTTTATTTGTGGCCTCAAGGTCCTTCACAAGAACGAGCTGCAGGCCGGCAGAGTTGAGAAGCAGGTTCGGAGAGAGATTGAGATTCAGAGCAACTTGAGGCACCCAAACGTGCTCCAGCTATATGGTCACTTCCACGACAGCAAGCGAGTGATTCTGATCCTCGAGTTCGCCGCCAAGGGCGAGTTATACAAGCACCTTCGACGCGAGAGTCGCTTCCCTGAGTGGAAGGCCGCTCAGTACGTTGCCCAGATGGCCTCAGCGCTGCAGTACCTACACCGAAAACATGTCATCCACCGAGACATCAAGCCCGAGAACATCCTGGTGGGCATCCACGGTGAGCTCAAGATTTCGGATTTCGGATGGAGTGTGCATGCTCCCAACAACCGGAGGAAGACCATGTGCGGTACTCTTGACTACCTCCCGCCAGAGATGCTCAAGCCTGGCACCTCGGATAACTTTTATAATGAAAAGGTTGACCTGTGGAGCTTGGGAGTTCTGATGTACGAGTTCCTCGTCGGTGAGGCGCCCTTTGAGGATACACCGATCATGACCCGGCGGAGGATCGCTCGTGCCGACATGTCAATCCCTACATGGGTCAGCGCCGAGGCAACGGATCTCATCAAGAAGGTAAGTCAATTCACATACGCTCTTCAACTCTCAGATAGCTAACAAGCACCAGCTGCTTGTGCTGGATCCCGATAAGCGAATTCCCCTTGACCAGATCCAGACGCACCCCTGGATCCTCAAGCACTGTGTCAAGGGTGAGCGGGCAGCCAACCGTGAGAAGGGGCAGTGATGCTTTTAATTAATGACATGGCAAATAGATAGGCTAGCGGGGGCATGGCGTTATCATTATTGATCTGGAACAAAGAACGGAACCTGGCCGTATGCATCATTTGGAGTAAAGGGTTTCATTTGTGGCACCATTCAGAATTGTTAAACCAATTGAGAAACTGCTTATTCTGTTTTAAGGGGTATCGTTGATAGCATGGAGTAAAGAGTAGAGGGCGTTTAGCTGCTTCCTCAGCCTCTCGCTCGTGTCTTTTTACATATTATACAAGTCTATAGGCAATCTTTGCCATTATCGATAGACTTCGTCAAAGGGCCTGGTGTCCGAGAAGCATGAATCCCAGACCGAGTTGACGACCTTGGTCGCTTGCACGTCGTCTTGACATCTAGGCCGGGCCATGACGGACTGGATGGCTCTTGATCGCACACAGTTTTGGAACTGCTGTGTCAACTTCCAATTTCCTCTGGTAAAGGCCTCCCGAGTCCATCTGCACTCGCCGCTGAGCATTGAGGCGCGGATCTTTGGGTAGTTAGCACTGTTGTTCAGAAGATAGACGTACGTGTAAACCGACCTCTGTGCACGCAGCGTGCTTCAGATCCTTGTCGCCAGTCCAGTCCACCTTCCACCGCAGGTGATCCCAGGCATGCACCATCTCGTGCGCAAGCGTATCCTCCAGGTGTTTCCGGTCGCGAACCTCGTTGGCGCAGAGGAGGATGCCGTGGTTTGGGCTGAAGCCACCGGACTGGCGATGGACCTGGCCGTCCTCCTCGAGACTCGCGGGACACCGGCGGCAGACGACGTTGGAAGGGTCCAGCCGTCCGTTGAGGGCCTGGATCTTCTCGGACAGGAAGCGGACGGTGGGGGAGTAGGTGAAGAGCCAGTCGCGGTAGTCCTCGCAGCGCTTGCAGTCGCGCTCCTCGTGGACGCGGTACCGCCACTCGCGGAAGTGGAACTGGCCCTCTGTCGTCGTTTGGCCAGAGAGGATCTTGAAGTAGCTCATCCACCATGCCGTCTCTGGGTCAAAGCCGGTCCGCGCAGGATCGTTGACGACTTGTTTGGGGGCTTTCGGTGCACCAGCCGCGGGGCCTGGAGCAGGAGCCGGGGTTTCGGATGCCATATTGGAGTAGGTTCGGATACAGACGTATGAATCTCTGGTACTGGATTGGACTATTAGGTCCTTTTCGACGTCGACAAGATCGTGTTAGACAAGCCGTGATGCTTCATTGCTCTCTCTTCACCTTCCAGCACCGCTCTAGCCGAGTCGGAAATTCTGCCGCCCGGAAAACAGTCCGTCCAGGTCCAGGGCGGTGAAAAACCAAAGCACCATGATTGGTCCAACTTTTCCGCGAGGTACCCATTTTGCGACCTCGGGTCTGGGGAGAGTGCTGGGTATGAGGGCACAGTCCAATCAACTTCACTAACAACCAACCTTTGCACAGGGTTCGAGGTTCACTTTGCGGCCATTTCACAACAGCGGCGGTTCCACACTAAGAGCAACAGGGCTTGTGAAAATGACGAGTAAAGCCTTCGATCAATGTAAGCCTATTCTGTTCTATTTGCTTCATACATGTTCTTTGAATTGTCTCGCGGATACGACCCGGTTCAGCGTCTTGTACACTTGGGCTTTTATATCCAAGACACCACGGCAGTCTGTGCATGATATGCCAGCAACACAACATTGAGAAAAGAGGCATAAACTTACACTTCAAATCCGCAGTCATGAGGGGGAACGGGAACAATAAGTCCCTCACCGTCGTCATCAAGCTTGGTATGGCGAGCTTCGGACAGGTTTGACTCATCGGCACTAACACCCGGCCTCATAGGAACCAGCTCGATCGTTGACGAAACGACTCATGAGCCGTTGCTTCCAATTCTGACTCTGATTGTCGACACTGCCGTCAAACTCCGCAAAGATGGCCACCGAGTGGTCATTGTCTCGTCGGGAGCCATCGGAGTAGGTCTTCGGCGGATGGACGTTGAGAAACGACCAAAGCATCTGGCACAGCTACAGGTTTGTAACACTGATCCAGCTGCGAGTAATGCTAACAAGTGCCAAGGCTCTTGCAGCAATTGGGCAATGTCGCCTCATGAGTCTCTGGGACAGTCTATTCACCCACCTCAGACAGCCTATTGCGCAGATCCTCCTTACCCGCAATGACATTGCAGACGTATGGCGACCCCTGACCCCTTATGACATGAAACTAAAGCCTTTAGCGAACGAGATACTTTAATGCTCAAAATACCTTCAACGCCCTCCTGGAACAGGGTGTGATTCCCATTGTCAACGAAAACGATACCCTGGCTGTCTCCGAAATCAAGTTTGGTGACAACGATACCCTCTCCGCCATCACCGCTGCCATGATTCACGCCGATATGCTCTTCTTGATGACCGATGTCGACTGCCTTTACGACAAGAACCCGCGAACACACCCGGATGCCAAACCCATCGAGGTGGTGGAGGACATTGCAGCACTCCAAGCCGATGGTATATCCCTCATCACATGTGAAAGACCACTGCTGACCCATATAGTCTCGAGCGCCGGCTCATCCCTCGGAACGGGTGGGATGGGCACAAAGATCATTGCCGCTCGGTTGGGCACCTCAGCTGGCGTCACCACCATCATCACCAGGTCCTCAAACCCAGGCAACGTCCTCAACATTGTCCGATATCTCCAATCGCTCAAGGAGGGATCTCCATCCCCGTCGGCAAACGAATGTGCTGGGTCCCTGTCACGCTCGGCTTCATCCATGCTACTCCCCACGGCAGCAGAACTACCCTTTCCCCCTCTACATACGCGGTTTGTGCCAGCCGACGACCCCATTCGAGACCGTCACTTCTGGCTTCTCCACACTCCGCACCCGCACGGGACGCTGTACATAGACTCAGGGGCTTACAAGGCGCTCGTCCGCAAGGCTGGCTTGCTCCCGGTCGGCGTTATCGACGTAGAGGGTAACTTTGCCCAGCAGGAGGTGGTACGGCTCGCGGTCGTCAACCGCCTGGCTACCCCTGGACCCGACGGCAAATTGTGGGACGGTGAACCAGAGGATGTCGGTAGGGCTCTTGTGAACTATGCTGCCGCCGAGATTGGCCTGATCAAGGGGAAGCAGAGCGTGGAGATTGAAAAGATCCTAGGCTACGCCGACAGCGAGTACGTTGCTCACCGACAGCATGTCGGGTTCTTCAAGAGAGACAGCAGACCTGTGAGCCCGGCTCGAGAAATCAACGAAGAGGTGATGCAATAAAGGGAGGCTAGAACAAAAAAACGGTGCAAGCGAATACATTTGAGCATATCAAGCGCTTTCTGATGAGATTTGACTCTCGACCTAATCGTCCAAGCATACATTTGTCTTGTGAATTTTCCCTCCTCAACGCCAAAGAATGATGAATACCCCAACGCCAGCAAAGTCCTGACCTCAACGCTCAGCCTTAGCCCGTCGCAAACAGGTTGTCTTCGTCTCGGAGGTACTCGCCGCAGTCGGCCTGCCGGAAGCAGGTGACGCCGGTAGGGTCCAGCCTCCGGGCCTCGGCGGTGCTGCGCGCCGTGACGCCGAAGCCGAGGGGGGTGTCGTTCATGCTGTAGACCACGACACCCTGGTGCTCGGGGCAGTCCTCGGACCAGCGGCCGACGTGCGCCTTGACGATGTTGCTGCCGTAGAGGAAGGGCATGGTTCCGTTCTCCTTGACCCAGACCTTGTAGCGAGCGTGCTCGGCAATGATGGGGAGGGCCGTGACGTGCAGGCGAAACTTGCCGGTCCTGGTGAACTTGCCTGCGAGGTGTTTGTTAGGACGAGCGCGCAGCAGAATTGTGGGAGATACGTACCGAGACAGGTTCCTAGGGAGAGGATCTTTTCGCGCTGGATCGAGGTGGCTAGGTTGGCAATGGACAGGCGGACGTAAAAGACGCGATCGCGAACGAGGCGGAAGACGTATCGGTCCGCATTCGGGGAGTCGTCGAGGGGCGCAATGAGGTTCTTGAGAGAGTTGCCGGTGTAGTTTGCCAGCTTCTCAAAGAGAGTCTGGGTTTCCTTTTCTGTGAGGGGCCGCATCGTGTTTGTGTTTGCTGTGAGGTAGGATGGTGATGTCGAGTTCTTGGTGTTGCTTGTTGAACTGCTAAGGAAAAAAAGTTGGTCGGCGGGAACTGATAAGAGGCTTATCAGTAGGTAGGTAGCTGGGTGGGTACGTACTTGTCTTGGTGGGGTCATGGCTGCCAGTGGTCTTTGACCTTGCAGGAACCACGACAAAGAACAATGTCCGTTATTAAGGATATCTCTTTCAGGACTTCGATTCATAATAACACAATACTCTCTCAAGACTCTGGTGGTCAACAGACAACACAGTAGCAATGCAACGGACTACGCTTACCCACGAACAGTCATACTGTTTACTATACCTCTCTCTATATGATTGCCTTGGCTGGAAGTAATGCGACGACAGGGTAAGAATTGACTGCCTTTCTGGTCTCTCATCTCGATATTAATGCTAACAACTAACAGTGACAATCTAAAGACACCTGATAACCCGTGCTAATAATGATGCTCATACTGAAAAATCAATCGCGCCATTCCTTCTATCATCCAAATGAACCCGCCGAATACGTCTTGTTCAACTCCCAAAAACACCAAACATAACCCCATCACTGCTCAGTCGAGACGGGTCGCTTCGAGTAGACAATGTCCCGAAGCAGCTGGAACTGAACCCGCGCGTAATAGACTGCAGTGTCGCGTTGCAACTGTGTCCCATGGCAGGGGCTGTCAGCGAGGTTCCCTTCAGCCGCTACAAGACTCATGATAGCCCGATCGACATCAAGGGCCGCCTTGTTCAGACTCGCGGCCTCGTCGCCGTGGAACTCCTTCTTCATGCCAGCAAAGTCCTCGATGATATCGACCTCGTCCTTCCAGTGAACATGATGCACACAGAGGTACTCGATGGCGTTGGGCCCAAGGTTGTACAGGTCGCAGATGTCGGTCCCGTTCAGGTGACCGAGGGAGTAGAGGGAGAAGTCGTTCTGGATGTTCCCCCACATCCGCAGCTCGGGGAGAACGCCATGGACCAGGGAAGAAACAATCTCCATGTCTCCCTCTGCAAGCCCAGGGTTGTTCTTAACGACCAGGGCGTGCCAGATCTTGCGCCAGGCCAGGTAACCCTTCTGGAGTTCATCGTAACCGTTTTCGGTGGTTTCTGACAGGGTAAAAGAGACAAGCAGAGATGGTGACCGAGATAGGAAGACGCTCTTCTCAAAGGTTTCAGCGCACTCGGTCTTCTTGGACTTGACAAGCCACTCTGCCGTCGGCGTGTCCCCAGCCGTAACATGGCGCATACGTCGCTGCAAGTACTCCTGCTGGTAACCCGGTGCCTGGTTCCCGGCGTAGTTGGAGGGACACCTGGCTACCTCGATGTCTAGGAGAGTCTTGCTGGTGTATTGGTCCGCGTAGGCTCTGATGTCCCTGTAGCGACAGGCGTACTTGGTCATGCAGGCGATGCAGTTTACATCGAAGCACCTGTGGTTGCCTCCAATAGCATACCGCTCATGGATGGCAGGGATGTGCCAATTGTTGAGCCGCAGCTTGTTATCCGCCTCATCGAGTTCTGCGATGCCCAGGTTCTTACCGAAGCCAGTGTCCCTGATCAGGGCCAGCCAGACGCCCACAGGAACTGCTCCCACGAGGGCCTGGGCCTCGGGAGATAAAGCGCTGCATCTGGCACGCTCGCGGCTGTTGGCCAAGGCGACCGCGCGGTTCAACGAGGGAAATGATGCGAGGGAAGTGGAGGAGCCGGTGCTGATACTGGCGCTGGACATGTTCGCGGCACAAGAAACTGGAGAGGATGTTGAGGATGCGAGGGAAGGGGGAGGAGAAGGTGGGTAAGAATCATCGTAAGAAGTAGGGTTGAAAGACATCGTGTTTACGTGATATCGTGAGGTTTTGGTTATAGGGAAGTGGTTTGGGTAACTTGGATATCAAATCCAACAGTTTTTCTGAAGTAACGACAAGTGATCCGGTGGGAAGAGTAGTGTTTGTCAAAGACTTAGTAAGTGAGTCGGTGCAATGAGCAGCTTAGTGGTCGAGTAGTGAGTAAGCAAGTGGTGGTGATGCTTGTGAGGAGGTGAGCCGAGTAGCAGGTTACCTGAGTTGTGCGTTTGATGATGTGATGAAAGAAGATGGAGGATGATTTGAAAGTCGATTCCGTAGCAGGCAGTCAGTGCTTTATATAGACTGTCAAGGTTGGACGGAGATGTCTAGACTTTGTCGGAGGTGGATGGGATCTGACTTTCTCATTCACGGCTTAGTTACGATGCTCAATGACTATGAATCAGGATTGCCTTTTGCAGGTTGAGAATCTAGTCCTGCAGTGTCATGTCTTTTTAAAGCTTGGGGCTGTCACGATGGCATTGCTCTAGTGTACAAGGTTTCAGTTTGCAAACATATAGTCACGGCAAGGACAAGATTTTACCCTGCATGTTAAATTCGAAGATATCGGACATGGCCCGGCGTCTCTGTCGTTTCAACGACAGTCCTTCTGGATATAGACAAGGGCACGTCGACGCAATGGGCTATTAGGAGTGTAGCTAGATTTGGGCGTATATGCTAATAGAGCCTTCCCCCCCCCTTTTTTTAATAATAAATCCAGTCAGGTTTAAGCAATCCAGAATTCAAATATTGAGAAAAACATCAGCCTTCTTATAAATACAATCTGGGTTCAGTTCCGTATAAGTTAACCTTCCGGTGATGGGAGATCGATAACGGAATCTAATCTGTGTGGCAGGGTTTAAGTAGGTAGGTAGTTTCACAAACAAACTCCCCGCCAATGGAACCCCACTAATGTAGCTTGCAACCCGCCTAGAGCTCTAATTCCTGAAACGACATCTTCAACGTCGCGAACGCCCGGCAACATCACCTCCTAAGAGTACCCGATAACCAAGAATAACCTTCGCCGTACAAAATGAATCACATCACGGACCCAAACGAGCCGTTCCCCAAGCCCCAGGCTCTAGCCTCGGCCACGACATCACACACGCAGCAGCGATTCCGCATCTCGACGCGCAAGCTCCCCATCTCAAAGGCCGGCGTCATCGACTCCCTCACAGAAAAGATCGGGATCCCCATGCCCGAGATGATCTTTGGCGAAAACCTCGTCTCCCTCGAGCACGTCCCCTCGGGCTGGTCTGTCAACTTCAACACTCCCGACGCCCTCGACGCTGTTGACAAGACGGACCGCCACATGCTAAAGGTCGCCTACGCCCGCGACTGGGAGAGCACCCGCGAGGGCACCACCCAGGGCATCAAGGAGGTGGTCAAGCCCTACGACTGGAGCTACTCGACCCCCTACGCCGGGACGATCGACCCGTCCGCCAAGCAGTTTGCGCCGACTGACAGGGCCATACCCATCGAGCTGCTCAAGCGCCGCGACCCCATCCTCTTCTTTGACGACGTGATGCTGTTTGAGAGCGAGCTCGACGACAATGGAATCTCCATCTTTAGTGTCAAGGTGCGCGTCCACGAGAAGCGCATGCTCCTACTGTGCAGACTCTTTATGCGCCTGGACAATGTCGTCGTGCGGGTGCGCGACACTCGCATCTACGTTGACTTTGAGACGGACGAGGTCATCCGCGAGTACTCGGCGCAGGAGGAGAGCTTTGAGAACGTCAAGAGGGTGAGTCTCTACATGCCGCAGCCCAGGGGAAGAGCTCTTCGGTTGAACACTGCTGACACCCTTAGAAACTCCTCATGTCGGGGAGACTACCAGACGACATAACTATTGCGCTGCGTGATCCCAACATCTTGGCTCCGCTGTTGCCGCTCGTGGAGCAGCGGACGGAGGCCCTCAATCCAGGTGCTTAAAGACAAAAAGGTGTAGGAAATCTCACGTGGGTTGGATCATGGCGTTTCAAGGAGTTGAAGCATATTTACAAGTCACCCGAGTTGCTGGAGCCGAGGTAGAACCTTGACGTGACAAATAACTAGTTCTTTTTCATTCCACAAATAAAGACACCCAAATCTTGCTTTGGAAACACCCGTTGCTTTATCGTCCAGCTTCAAAGAGCCCCCTAAAGAGCAGTACGCGCCTTGTAAACAACCATCATTCAGACCATGTCATGGAAACCCATCCTCCTTGTGTGTAACTCCAAAGTTTGCTGACACAAATCATTGCAACCCAACGCCCAAAGCATTCTCCCTCGATTTCCCCTTTCACTGCCTTGTACTTTATCGTGCCCCCTGCGGGGAGGAACTCTGCGTAACCTCTTCATAGTCAAGCTCCCACCTGTCGACTTCCTTGAACTTCCTGGCTGCTTGTCGCAATTCGTCTGCAGACGGTGTGCTTGAGCTCTCCCCGGTGGCGTTCTCGAAGGTATCATCTGGGAGCGGCTGGAAGCGACTGCGCTCATGCTCTTCGTCGTCATCTTCTTCTGCTTCTTCACCTTCGTTCTCCTTGTCAGACGATCGGCGAGAGTATGTCTGAGGGTTGCGCGTGGTGGTCTCTTTCGACACCGGCTGCCTTGGCTTGAGAGCCTGCACTGGGCGTCCGCCCCGCGATCCTGGCCTGGCAGCTGCTCCGCGGCTTGTTGTTCGGTTTCGTCGAGCGGCACGGCTATCAACGTACGAAAGTTCATCCTCACCCTCGGCCAAGCCAGATGTGTCATACTCTTCATCGCTCTCCAGCCCGAAAGGATCCCGCTGTTTCTTGTACTTGCGCTTCGGGAGCAAGCTGGTCAGGTCAGCTGTTGTGACTTTGGGAGAAGGCTGTTGCCGAGTTGCAGCCCGGCCTCTGGTTTTGGGTGCCTTCGTCTCGACAAAGTTGGGTGAGTGTGTCAGAGAAGGAGGAGAAGAGACGTCCGAGAAGTTATCGGCGCGAATAGGCGTTGTGACGGATGGCCTTCGCCGCCGTTTGGCTAGGGTATGGATATCAGGCCAGATATCGTTGGCCTCTTCCGAATCACTACTGGCAGGCGGCGCCACGAGCTCTTCGTCGTTGACTGGTGTGACAGGTCTGTTCAGTAGAGTAGAAGGCCCGACCGGAGACGCAATGGACGACAGCGAAGAATCACTTGCGCTATCATCAATCTCGTCCGCCGGACTCGCATCTTCTCCCTCGACCTCGGAATCTTGCACTTCCTCTGCCTCAACGCGTGACATCTTCTCGGGCCTGTCACTACTTGGAAGCGCATCCTCGCTCTTTCGCTTCCGGGGTCTCGTTGCAGGTGCCTCGGGAGAGGACGTAGGCTCAACTTCGAGCCCCGCCTCTGGTTGGGTTCTCCTTCGATTGTTCAGCGGTGTCGATTCAGCCTCTGGGAGAAACTCTTCCTCGCTCTCCGACTCTGCCTCTCGCTCTGCACCAGTGTCGTCCGGTCGAGCCTTTCGCGCGGTTCCCAGAATACTTGGCTCCCTTGCGCGCCGTCTAAAGGCACCGAAATGAAGGGTCGAGCTAATGCTGGGTGTGTTGCCGCCACGACTGCTAGGCCTGATTGGAGGATCGTTTCGACCAATGATGCTGGACTGGCGGGGTCTGCGCTTGAAGTTGCTCAAGTTCAACGACGACGTATCGACTGAGCGCAGTCCAGGCCGGGTATCGCCGTCCTCAAAACTATCGTCAAGATCACCAAACACGCTGTCCGCCAGATCTAATCCTGTGGTATCCCTTCGCTGCTTTGGTGTAGCCGTAAGTCGTCGTCCACCTTCGATCGAGCTGCCCGAGTCCTCGCTCCCAGCATTGTTACCAGTCGCAGAGGTAGGGTCCTCATTGGCCAGTCTGTCGAGCGCCGCATCGCGACGCTTGTTGGCCGCGAGAACAGCATGCGCGTTGGCCGCGCTGAGGCGTGCGCCTGAAGCTCGCGTGGTTCGTTGTCGACCTCTCTCTGGAGACTGATTCTGGCGGGGAAGTTCGTTATGGCTTGGGTCTTCAGCCTCGGGTGTAGGTGATCGCGCAGGAGCTTTCGCAGGCGCGGCACGCGCACGTTTAGGCCGTGGCATCGTGGGGCAGCTGAAGAGGCGGTATGTGGTGGTGTATATACGCTGGGGCTCTGCTGATATGGACGGATGAGTCGCCGCTGCAACCAGGCTGCAACTGTCCAAGAGATTGGAGGTTGCGCCTTGGGAGAGAGGAGTGGCAGCTATGATGATGATATTGTGCGGGAGAGAAACACGCCAGAGGATACGCGACGCGACAATGGTGTGGGTACGTACACAATTTGGCTCGAGGGCAGGACCCACCAAAAACACCGGACGCTTGAATCTGCTACCCGGCCTTAGGCTCGGCGCCGAATGGAATGGGCCAGCTAATGTTATCTAGGTACTATCTAGATAGTCAACCATTGTACCCTAATCAGCAACATGGTACCTAGATCAAGATCGAGTCAACATACATCGTGGATATTACACTGTTCTATGGAGATATTCATACAATCCCGTCCGGTCTATATCTAGACTTTTGCCAGCCTCATGCTTCTGTTCATACAAGATTCCATATCGTACATGGCGTAACCAACCAACCAAAGAGGATTAAATCAGAGCCTGTCCCTTGAACATGCTGTTCTTGACCTCCGCCACCACGTCCTTCCTGTCGTCGTTGCCGACCAGCACGATACCACGGCCACGTCGTCCCATTCGTCCAGCACGACCAAGTCGGTGGATAAAGTCGATCGTAGTGTGAGGCACGTGGTAGAGAATGACGTGACGGACAGCTAGCGTGTCAATACCTCTTGACGCCAGATCTGTGACAACTAGCACCCTCACGTTGGCGAGCGAGCGCTGGCGGGACGGGCTGGGTGGAGTCGGGATTCTGAGGGGCTCGGCGGATGTAAACGTCTCGAGAATCTCACCGTGACGCTTCTCAGGCGTGTCCCTGTGCAGCGCTTCGGCGTTGATGCCCTTTCCCTTGAGGTAAGCCGCGAGCTCCTCCGTCTTTTCGCGCTCGTTGACAAACACCATGATGCGGCGGACGTCGACCTCGCCCTTGACCGGGCCCTCGTGGCTCGAGGATTCGCGGCCAATCGAGTAGATGGCATCTGCGCAAGCGAGATCCTTCTTGTTCCGGTAAGGGTCCTTGGAAACATCAATGACACCAAGCTGAACGCGTCGAGGAATGGCATGGAGGTTGGGAGTAGTGATTCGGATCATCTTGGGGTAGTTTGTGGCGAGGAAGTTGTTGAGCTTTCGGGGGATGGTGGCGGAGCAGCAGACAAGCTGCTCCAGGGATGGCGACGCTCGCTCAACGATGCTGGTCGTTACGGGAGCGAAGCTTCGGTCGAAGAGCGAGTCGGCTTCATCGACAATCAGGTGTGTGACCCGCGAGAGGATGTTGGGATCCGAGTCGGCGATGGATGCTAGCAGATGAGGCGTCGAGACAATGACATCGACACCCCTCGGTCCGTACAAGTTGCGCTGGATCTGCTGCGGCTTTAGATCGGACGACAAAAGCTCCGTCTTGAACTTTGCAATGTGAGATATTGACTTGGACACCTTTGTGACCTGGTGGGCAAGTTCTGCGGTGGGTACAAGTACAATAATCTTGGGACGGGCCATTGTGGGATGAGGCTCGTCGAAGGGCTTCACTTTCGATTTGCTCTCCTCTTGTCGCTCCTTCTCGATCTGCCATCGCTCCTTGTATGCCGCGATCTCGGGATCATTCGCTTCGGCAAGCTTCAAAGCATCGAGGGCTGGAAGAAGGTAGGCCAGCGTCTTTCCAGATCCCGTCTCAGCAGCCAGCAGGAACGATTTCATCCCGCCTGCGGGTCTCTTTGGGTCGTCGGGTCCCTTCTGTCTGAGTAGAGCAGGAATTGCGAGTCTCTGTACGGGCGTCGGCTTGATGTCGGTCATGCCCTTGAAAAGCTCTTCGTTGAGGGCGACCTGGAGAGGCCGGACGAGGTCGAATGTGTCGAAGGAATCGAATTCGGTCATGGTTTCCTTGACAAACATCCTCTTTCCATACGATACGGTAGCCAATGCGCGCTGCATTTTGAGCGCCTTTCGATTGTCTCCGTCTCTCGAACCTCGGTTGCTGTCCCTTTCCCTTTCCCTTTCCCTGCCCCTCCCTCCTTGCGCATCCTTATCCTTCGAGGTACCCGGACGACTGGCTCTTCGAGCAGGGTCGCCACGAAATGAGGTCCTGTTCATGCCACCGAACGGTCCGGGGGCGTCCCGGCGTCTTTGTTGGTCATCTCGTGACGGGGGGGGTCGGTCGACTCGATCGGAGAGGACCATGCGCGAGGGGCGAGGTTTCGCGCGTTGTGACAAGAACCGCTGGGCCAAGCGTGGCTGCAACGGCATACGCGCTGAATTGGCTGGCCGAGCTGTGAAGAGGCAAAGCGAACATATCGAGTTCGCTGCCGCACGCTGCATCTTGGTGGAGGAATGGTGGTTGAAGAACCTGCTGCTTGTGGAAATGACTACCTAGGAATCTCTCTGCTAGGTAGGCTGGGTTGGTTTTTTCTTACAAGTCGGTCGTCGGAGTTTTTACGCCGACAGCGCGGTACGTACTTCCGCCACATGGATCCTAGTCAGTACCTTACCACCTAGGTACCTCTAGGTAGAGGGCAGCAAATTACAGCATCCAACCACCAAGGTCATGTCTTGGTAAATTAGAAACACAAGTCAATTCGTAAGGAAATGATCTTTGTTGCGCCCTAGGAGTCGCACAGGCTCTATACAGTACCATCACCAATCCTGCCCCGAGGCCTCGGTTTCGCCAATTCCCATGTCGTTGCACAATATCAATCACCGATCCTTTCCATATTATCCCCAAAGCTCTACCCAACCCAGTCGGATGCTCAAGATCGAATGGTTGGTCTGTTAGTCAGTGGTTTGCCACCATCCTATGCCAATAGCAACTGCAAGCGCTCCGGTTGTGACGATCCTGATGATAGCCAGTCAGCAGTGGTTTTTATCCTAAGGGGGATGTCGACCCACATTGGCAATACGTTGCCTCGGGAGCCTCGTCGAGATGAATCACCAACGGGCGGTGCGTCCTTGTGTGCTTCGTTGCTTGCCGACGTAGAGGTATCGAGGTCGTCTTGCGAACGAGAAATAGAGCTCGACTTTGCGCTCGCAGAGGGTTGATCTTCCGCAGACTCGCTAGCAGATGGTGCGACATCAGCTTGGCTCTGGGTCTCTTGACCCTCTGCAGCCGGTGATGCCTCTCTCTCCGGAGCAGGGCCTGAGTTTGTGGCACGTTGGTCACGCTGAGCCTCGTTACTTTCGACTTGAGCCAATGGAACGTTATCGGTCTTCTCAGTGGGCTTTACCTCTGAGGTTCTCATCACGACAGCTTCATCCTCCTCGCTCGGGGGCGACTTGACACCGGCATCCACCTTCTCTCCATTCGGGTTTGGTAATGAGACAATATGGGGGCTTTGGGGCTTTTTTCCGGCAGCCGACTTTGGCTCTTCTGCAATTGGTCCCAGAGAGACTGCCGAGCGTGATCTCCCAAAACTGCTGTGGGACAGTCTACTTTCCCGCCTCCTAGTAGTGGTCGGACTCAAAGGGGCCGGTGACAGGCTCAACTCGTCAGCTGAATCAAGGCTGGTCCTCCTAGCGGACACCACGCGAGGTGATGTCGGGATATCGTCAAGGTGGGTGTGATCCTCGCCAAGGTGGGTTTGGATGGTCCGGAGAGCATCTAGGATCGAGCCACGATCTGAAGGGAATTTTTCGAGCGTAGGGTCATTAACATCGACGTCAGTCGTGTCGCTTTTGTTGGACCTGGTTTTCGCGTGCAGTTCCGGGCTATTACTCGCACTCGGAACATCTTCGTGGTCAGAGTCGTCATCTCCGAACTCATAAGCACCCAGACATTCGTGCGCAAACAGTGGCATCTTTATGTCGTCGGTTTCATCCTTGATATCATCAGCAGCCTGGACTGCCTGGGTCGGTTCTGTCTCATCCTTGACGTTGATTGCCGGGGTGTTGATCCCGGCGGGAGCAAGTTGCTCTTCTCTAGAGGGCTCGGGTACGTTCAAGAGATTGTTCTGGTTTCCGGATTCATCGGTCGCTATGAGGCCGAAAACGTTAGAAGAAGTGGCCTCGAAAGATGCTGCGTCAACTTACCGACAGGGTGATTTTCGGCCAGAAGCCACCACTCGCTATGTCCTATACGGAGCTTGAATTGGTAGTCCTTGCCAGCCTCTACCATGAGCTTGGATTGGAACGTATGCTCTCCGTCGGGTCCAGTAGTGTAGTCCATCTCTTGCAGCTCCCATTCTGGATCGGAGAAGGAGCCCGCGAGGAAGATGGGAGGCGAAGTACCAGGCTTCTTGTAGGTAATCGTGAAGGGAGTGTTGGCCGACATGGTGAATGGGATATGCTATCTCTGTAAGCAACACGCAGCCGAGGGAGAGTTGCGACCATACACGACTCAATATCTTGATTAGGATATCAAAGGGCAGAGCTCCAAAAGCGTAGAACAGCTTCTAGGAGAGAACAGCATTAGCGGTGATGGTCTCGTCTCAGTGCACGCGACAATCGAACGATAAGCAGGGGTGCGCCGTACCTTTGTCAGTAAGCGATGGATATTATTGGGAACACTGCGAGAGCATTACGGGGCATTGACAGGAGGTGCCGCCTAATGGAAGATAGAGCTGAGGGAAGAAAGGTGCAATGGAGAGGAAGAGGATTGGTAAAGATGAGGGACGTGTTTGACAAAGAGGAGGCAGAATGACGACAGTCGATGCAACTCCACGTCGAGGTTTTGTTAGGGGAGGGAGGGCTTGAAGAAGGGAGAGCACCAGGGCCTTGGAAAAATTGAGAGGCCGGTTTATTAGTATGGAGAGGCGTGGCGGTTGGGGTCAAGCACGTGAAGGGCGGTACTGGAGAGGTAGGTAGGTACATTCAGTAGCTTCTGAGGTTACAATGACAGCAAGTGTGCCAGGAAACGAGGAAGAGAGGTCCGTGGGACGTCATTGAAAGCGCCCTTGGAAAAGAGCATAAACGGGAAGCAGGTGAGCAGAAGTACCCTATTAAAGTCGAAAGATCCTATTCTTGATCATGAAAACACTCCAACCTACCCGGATCTGTTTGAGACTGCCTCTCACTGACAAACAAGGCCAGTTCGCATAATGACGTTGAAGCTCACGCAATGTGATAATGGGAAGATCGCGATCTGCTAGCTAGCTCCCTTGATTAGGTACCTTGCTTGCTAGGTTGCTCGCTTGCTAGCTGCATCGTTCGATGGTGTACATGAGAGACATGGATCTAAGCTTGAAATACCGGTAGCCAGCCATGAGAGAAACCAGCCATTGAAACCGCCAAAGGTCTCTGCTCCAGCCTTTTAGAACAGGGCTTGCGGTCGACAACCTCGAGAGGCTTCAACTTTGACATTGGAGCCAAGTCAATTCAATCGATATCCAGGTGTAACTGGGCGAGGTGGGTATCCGGGCTAAATGAACCGTGCGCCCCCGCATCCCACCAGCTTTCATCATGAGATGACGCCGACTTGATGATAATTGCCTCGTTCCAGATCCAACAGCCATACCATGAGATGGCATGATACTTGTGAGTTCTTCTACCTATGTGAATGTGATTTGTTGGGTCAACCTGGTGTTTAGTCCCGAGTGCTAGATCAGCTCTGTTCTCTCATTCTCTCTTTTCCAAGGACCTACCTAGCCATGATGGATGATGGCACCAAAGTTACCCGTCAGAAAGCCACCATGTAACCAAGCTCGGGATGTTCCGCCTATCAATGGCGGTCTGGATACTTTTTATCTCTCACGCTCCTTTCTCCTCTTTCTCTTCTCAATGCCATTGGAAACTGCCTCTATCCAACAGAATTCCCATCCATGGATGTTGTTCAACGTTTCCCTCAGCTTGGAGCTCCCCACTAATGATCACTGCCAATGGACGCTAAAACAGCCGCTAAACATCCAACGGACATCATGGCCCCACCGCTCCCGGAGGCTCTCTTTCGAGCCCCACAGAACTCGGAAAGTGGATGTCGCGACTCGACCGCAGAGAAAAAAAAGGAAACATCCCTGGATCAGTCAGCCGAATTCGGTGCGGCCAAACTCTGACCTCATCGACCGACGTCGCAACATCGACGCATCTACTCTCGCTGAGCCTCTTTACTGAGTTCATCCATGCGCGCTTCGTTTTCTCAACCTACACAGTCACGAACATCGATCAGCTGCTGCCGTGATTTCCAAGCCTCATCATCGGCATCGCCTCTACAAACCCTTCCCAAGACAGCTTAACAATGTCAATTCCGCCTCAACTTATTCGCGTCAAGCGTAAGCGCGACGACGAGTCGCCTGTGACCTTTCTCCGTAATCCATTCCGCCTCTGTATGTTTGCTAGCCCGGAATCTGACTCGGAGCAGAATTTGACGAGGGCGCAAAACGCCATCGAACTGGCAACAACTGGGTCTATCAGAGGAGACAAGCCGGCCCCCAATCTCCTACCGAGGAGCCTACGAGATCCCTTCGCGATGCTAAACCTGTCATCCACGTCTCTGGCCCCAGAGATGACGCCTCCCAGACAGCAGAAAGCGAAGCACCAGCTGCTAGAGCCACTTCTGTACAGAACACGACGGCCCCCGATGCATCCAGACTCGCCCAACCACGACGTTTTCATATATCGAGAAAAATGATGATGACGACGCCTCCTGAAAGTCAGCCAGAGGGCGTTGGTTTGAGGAAGAAGAAGGGGCGTTACGGACCTGCTGTCTTTGTTGAGCGAAGTCACACCAAGGCTACAAAACGAGCTTCACGAGCTCTCAAGACAGTTCATGCGTCTGTCTCTGTGCCTGTGGCAGATGAACCAGCAACCATGGCAGTGGAAACCCCGCCCGAGGACCGACGCTTGAAGAAGCCAGGGGTGCGGAGCAGGCAACGCTCTCCTCAGCCTGACGCCAACCAGCAGGCTCCTCTACCGGTATCTGCTGGGAAGCCCCATGCCGAGGACATGAGCAAGATCGCTGCTGATATGAACGACTGGGTCATGAAAGAGATCGGAGCAAACTTACAAGAGATGGAGCAGGAGAAGCAGAAGTCGGAGCGAGCCAGGTTCAAACCGAAAGCCCCAACAAAAAGATTCCAGGAGCGTCACCCAGAGGTCGCGGCTAGTGTCTCTGGGTCTAAAGATGTCGATGTGGCTATGAGCGACGTGAGTGATATGGAGGACGACGATGATTGGGTTATTGAGGAATACGTGCGTGTTCCGGCCCATGCCATGGCAATCAATGTATCTCCAACAGACGTCGGTGTGTTGGTATTCGATGGAGAAGGGGATACCAACCTGTTCTTCGGTCCAGACGAGGACGAAGACGAGTTTGACGACGGCGATGAGGACGAAAATGGTATGTCACTGTCAAGAGACAATATAGCTTTTCGTGAAGTCGCTTTGCAAACAGGGAGACTAACGTGGAAACCTCGACAGCCGAGAACTACTACACCGCCGATTACCCCGAGGATGAAGTCGAGTCGGACGACGAGTACGGACGGCAGCCGTACGGATACCGCAATGGCAACGCATCCGACGACGAAGAATTTGACAACAATCTCTTTAATGAGAGCGACGACGAGATGGTCCTCGAGGGGGACAATGATAACGACGCCACAATGGCCCGCATCAAAGCCTACATGAAGCGAAGCCGTGCTTTCAAGTAGATGCTGACATCACGGACTTTGAGGCGTCACGCTTCAGCCCGCCTCGGCTCGACTCCGAACCGACGTGTCCAGAGTATGATACACCACGGTCACCGCCATAACTCAACGGTCGATAAATCACGGTCCTGGGCTTTACATAGTGTAGCACTGACTCTAGTGTGTGACGTGGTCGCCGTTCGTTCACCAGCCAAGAGGTGTCCATTCGGCAATCAGCGCGTTTCTTCTGCAAAAGACCATGTTCGTCGATGTCGGAAAATACGCGGAGGAAGCTGTATCATTCGTATCTCCAAAACAATTCAGGCTTGAGCTACCACAGGACAATGTACGGTCAACAGTACCACGCCTCATCTGCTCCATGTTATCAGACTTGTGGACTTCATATGAACCGAGATGGGCTTACACGCATAAGCATGCGTATTAAGCCAGCTCACCATGAAACGGCCATTTCAATTCTATCCAGTTGGAGAACCGAGCGATTGCAGCGGGTGCATAGAGTCACGTAAAGGTTCCTGTTTCAAGCAGTGCACGTAAAGTCAAGTTTGAGAATCACTTGGACGGGCAGCACACAAATACTCTTGGGTTTGGCTACCGATTGCAGACTGCCAGACGCATGTAATCTTCTTCTCTACCTTCAATACCAAAAAGACAAAAATAAAGTACCTATATCATCATCATCGCATTCCACACCCTTTCTCTCTTCTCCACCCTTGGGAGAACTGGTCCGGTGAAAATCCTCTTCTTCCTCCGCCTATGATACAACAAGGGAAAAGATAGCATTAGCGCAAAGCATTGAGGTGACCGTGTTCACTTCCGCATTTCCACCTCTCACGGTAACAAAGTCGTAATATAGATATTTGAGTTAAAAGCCGGGCGGCCAAATGACAGCTGGCAAAGCAGAAAGGGACACGCGATAAATGACCATGAGGCAATAACCTGAACGGCAAAGCTAGCAAAATTCGGGGGAAGATGAGAAAAAGCACCCAGCTTCATCTCTATGCCATGTGTCATGATTCAAATACCAAAACCTGCCAAACTCCGGCGTTCCATAGTTCAAAGGGAGAGGCTCGCGATGGTGAAGGAGGCGCGGTGGAGAGCCTAGAAATTCGTACAGGAGTTTTTCTATGGAGGAAAATGGAATATGGGGGGTATGCTTTAATCAAACAAGAGTGCCAATTTTGTCGAGAATCATTGGGAATCGTAATACTCCAAGGGGAGATGCGAGTAAGAATTCGAGAGGGCTGAAGGCCGCTCTTGGCGGGGAGAATCAATCGAGTTCCATTGCCCCTTCGGCGTGGTCAATGGTGGAGGGAGGTGTAGGTTCGGTGACGGGGGGAAGTGCCGTAACCTTGTCGAGTGGCTCGGCCATGGCTGAGTCTCCGGGAGAGAGGATGTTGGGTATGACATCCTGGTCGAGCATGGCAGCGGTCACGCTGGATGGTTCGCCTAGGAGTTGACGGATACGGGCTCCCATAGCGTCCATCTGACTGAGAAGAGCACGCAGGCTGAGCTTGTCGCCGCCGGTCAAGTTGCCAGTTGCAATGTTACCAGCATCCGTCTTGGCCATGAGTGCGAGCACGCTGGGATCAGCAGCATCCTGTGCATGATCAGTAAACAGATGCGGGGAAGATGAATCGCCACTACTCACCAGAAGAGCCGAGATCAGTTGGTCGACGCTGTCCGACTTGCGCTCCTTCAAGCTGGTCAAGGTCAATGCTAGTTGCATCTCGTCCACTGTCCGCTGCAGCTGAGAGCCCGTGAGAGCATGGCTCGGATGGTTTGCAGCTGAAGGGACGCAGGACACCCATCGAGTTTCATCCTGGCGGGGGCCATAACCAGCTTCTTGACGGCGTAGCCTAGAGGAACCGTTAGAGCATGCATAGCGACGAGGGAGATGAAAATACTCACTGCTCAATAAAATCAAGGATAATACCCTTGACCGGTAGCTTGTAAGTCCGACCAAACGAGTCCGGATCAGGCCAGCCAGAATCATTGGTTGTTTCGGGCTCGTTGCTCCAATCCACCTCAATGTGGCCATTATTCTTGATGCCTCGAGGGAGCGCAGGCGTGATTGTCTGCGCTCCTTTGACCTTGCGGAATCGATGAGCGGGCGCAAGCGGACGAGCTTCGGCCATAGTCTCGTCGGCATGTGTAGGACATCGCCATGTCTTGAGTACAGGGGGTACAGCGAGCGGAGGATCTAGGCAATCAATATGCCAGTAAAGCGGGCAGATGCTGCACGGAATGATGGCTCGAACATCTGTTGCGGCCTTTTGACATCCGTGGCACAGGACTGCCTGTCCTTCGTCTCGCTGTTTGAAGAAATCTGGCACTTCTTCATAGCCATTTTTCCTCCTATGGTCTTGGTCAGCCAAGTTCTCCCCCATGTGGGGGATCTTCACTTACTTTGCTGTCTTGGTGGTGGTAACCTCTTCATACTCGCCATCAGCACCAGCCTTGACGCCCTCGAAGCGGGTCTGTAATTTCTTGGGGAGGCTGAAGGCCCGAGGAATGCTCTTCTCCAGGTTGTTCAAGGCTCCCGCAAAGACACCCTTGTGTACGGGCATACGAGACGGATACCGCTTGAACAGACACTCATTGCAGAACCACTCATCGGGGAGACTGTCTGAGGGTACCATGCCCACGCACTCAAAGTGGAATGACCGAGGGCATCCATCGCAGCAGACAACATCGCCAGCTGCACCACAGGCAGAGCAGTCCTCATCGTTGTCCGATAGCTATCGCCCAGTCAGTTACCCATGTCCAGCCACATTTCATTTGTGCATCCACATCGCTTCACGCTTCAACGCGTTCTGGGGGCTGGCTCGGAAAAGCGGATCTTGCAAGGGACCACCGAAAATTGCCCCAACCTTGAACTGGTGATCCTGATGCAGCCCGGCCAACGGAAAAATTGGCCACCATCTATCGAATCTCCGAAAGGACCACGAATGTCTCCCTTGGTGTATCATGACCAGAATGCGTTGTTACGTCCTGATAAACGCAATAAAACGTACCTGTTCCTTGGCTGCGCCATTGATTACTGGGGGATCTCCCAGCGACCGAGGTACTCCAGCAGCAGTTCCTCCGCGCTTCTTCACGGGGCTAGATAGAAAGAAGTTGTTAGCATGATCCATCTATAGATATAGTGCAATGGAGACTGCCAAAGCAATCACCGGCAACAAAGTGTATCGGCCCTGATGCAACAGTAAAAGAGCTGAAGACGACTCGAGCCAAAAGGAGACGTAGCTTCACATGCGTCAAGGCGTCGCTCCAGCCCAAAATCGCATCCGAAGTGAGAGGGAAATGATGGGCGTGGTGGTTGTGTTGATAAAACCGATGCTTCCGGGAAGGCAAGATGATCTGGGGTGTGACTTACGACGACTTGACACGAAGGCCAGTTCTCGGCTTCTTGGGCGGGCGAAGTGTGGGCGTTGTCGCCCGCGATCCCGCGACTGAGCTGCTCTCTCGCTGAAAAGACCACGGCAGGGGAGAGACGGTACTTTCACCCTCATCATGAGGCCTCTTGCTGGCTGACCGAGTCGACCTTGTGGTCACCGGGGGAACGATAGACTGACGCGTCTTCCTCGTCTTCTTGGCAGGTGTCATAACTTGCTCCTCGTCGTCACCACCACGGACGGAGCTATCACGGACGATGACACTGTTGGCAAACTTTTGCGCATCGCGTCTCCGGTCCCAGAAGCCATCGTCATCCTCATGGCCAGCGTCATCGACCGGGACAGATGAGGCCTTGCTGGCACCCTTTGTTGTCTTGGACTTGGTAGGAGGCAGGTTGGGAAAGATGTGTGCGGCAGAGACCCTGCCTGGCATACTGACGTCGGCGCTCACGCTGATGGTCGCACTGGCGGGTGCATCGGCGGTAGAGGATGAGTTGATGTTTGAAATGGGTAGGGTGGGAGAGTTTGATGCGGATGGGCTTGGCCTGGGTTGCTTGGACTTGGAGGCGAGTGATTTACGGCGGCTGGTGATTGGCCGAGGTTTTGGCGCATCACTGGAGTCAGGCTCAGGTCCGGGTCCAGGGCGACCAGTGCCCCCTCGGCGAGTAGGGCTGGGGCTGGCAACGCTGGCCTCTGGTGACGACAGGCTGAGGGCCGAAGATAGAGATGAGTCGCTTGAAGCAGAGTCGCGACGGTTTCGCTTTCGCGAAGGTGTTCGGGGTTGGGTGTCTGCTGTCATTTTTCCGGCTGTGTTGCGGGTGGCGTGGCCCGAGTGAGAAGAGTGGGAGTGGGAGTGGGAGTGAGATCGGGAATGCGACGTCTTTGCCTTCTTGGCAGCTCGTCCCTCTGATGATGATGGGCGATGATGATCCTGCTCGTCCTCGTCCTCGTCCTCGTCTTCGAGATCCTCCTGGCGGTGATGCAGCAGGTTGCCGTAGGGTGCTGCCTTGGGCTTGTGCGGCGTGAATCTGCTGTTCGTTGTCGGAGGGACAAAGTAATAGCAGCCTTGATTGCCCTTTTTGCCCTCTCGCTTCTTCTTCTCCATCTGCTCCGAGAACGTTCTCAGCGTGGCTTCGTCTGCCGTTTGGTTGAAGACGTCCTCGATCATGGCCACAAACCGGGGGTCGCCCGATTTTTCGTCGTAGAGGGTCCGCAGTGCCCAGGCGGTCGGATAGCGGTAGTGCTTGAGGGCCTCATCCACTGCAGCCTCAACGACTTTGTCGATGAATTCTTTGTCTTCAGGTTCCACGCTTTCGGAGATCAGTGTCGTTTCCTTGGTCTCATTTGGTTCCTTTGCCTCCACCACTTCTTTAGGCTCCTGGGGCTCCTTTGACCCCTTGGTCTCCTTTGCTGCCGGCTTAGTCACAACGACGGAGCTCCTGCGACCGGCGGACGAGCGTCGTGTCCGTCTCCCTACAGATGCGCGGGCTGACTGGCGTCGCTTTGGTCGAGCCGGGTCGTAATCTTGGTCATCCTCGTCGTCGGCCGCTGCCGCTGCGTCCTTGAGAACGACGGACCTCCGTCGCGGCGGTGTAGGGGGTTGGGCGACCGGAGGAGGGGAATATGCTGCGGCCCTCGTCAGGGTGGCAGCAGCAGCCTCAGCATCTGTGCCGCCAGCGCCAGCATCAGCATCCACGTCCGCATCGACATCCACAGCCGGATGGCTCGGGACGACCTGTGTCACAGATTTGGCAGCATTTGCCCCTGACGGCCTCAGGATGATCCTCCGCACGCCTGAGCTGCCCTCGGGTCCTGTCTTCTTGGGCTTTGGCAGGCTCCCCAAAGGAGCCATGTTCTCCACGACTCCATATCGCACCAAACCGTCATCCTCGAAGCTCGTCTTGCTCTGCACAGAGGGCTCCAGCCAGCGCTGCATAAAGGCTCTTGATCCTTCCGAGGCGCCCTTGGACGCGTCGAGAACTCCATTCCATTTTGTGGTGTGTGACTGCGCAGGACTTGAATAGCGAGATCGTGAAGCGCGAGTGTTTGACGAGATCATTGTGTCGGCCTTGGGGTTGAGGTGGTGTTGGCCCCCCGTTTCCTTGCGCCGTTTTGCCTCTGCCTGTGCCTCTGCCAGTTGCCGCGGGACGGGCAGTGCACCTCTTTAGGCCTACTGGGGGAACATGGTTAGCAAAGGGTTCCAGTGCACGTAAAAATAGGGGAAATTACTTGTCTCTTGGGCAGCAGCATGAATTACTGCTGCGGTATCGCGTCTTTTTTCTGGGCGTGGACGCGGTGTCTTGTCGAGGAGAAGAAGGAAGAGGGTGGCCGTGTGTGGGTTGAAGAAGACTTGGACTTGAGCACCCAGTGCATGCCCGTGTCGGAGATGGCGGCGCGCGGGTCGGACAAGGGGTCGCGGGGGGGCGGGAAAAAAAGTGCCACCCAAGGGTTGACCCAACAGCTGGAGTTTCAGCGGGCTTTCAACTACCTCTGGAACCTCCCTACGGAATCGGCAGTGAGAT